>JBBBDQ010001003.1:787500-922500 GCA_037127315.1 Ascarosepion bandense | reverse complement strand
TTCCCCAGTAGAATTAAAAAAAACGAAATATTCTTACAAATGTGTAATAATGTATTTTCCAATTTTCTTACAATTTCTCCGGCTATGAATGTAAATCATTTTTGTACCACAAAAAGTACCAGACTCTAAGATTTATTTATAAATTCTATATATTTTAAATACAATGCTAAGCACATTTAACGCGTATTTTTTCATAATATTAATACTGCTGACTCGTATTAACATAAGATCTTCTGATACAGAACATTGAGAAAACAAGTGGAAAAAAAACATTTCCATCTATGCTAAAATCGTTTTCTCAAACATCAGTAAAAAACACACATTCGAACACTGATTTTGAAGTCAGATGAAGTCTCCATTCTTGGAAAATTAGTCTAAAAGTTCTGACCCCTGGTAAGCTATTTCCAGTGAACTCGCCAGCGTTAATATATCGATGCGATTGGGTAATTTAAATTATTAAAGACAGAAAACAGTAAAAGCAAATTAATTAAGAAGACAGAAAATATCGATTATAATTGCATTTATATTCTTGAAGATCAAATTTTAATCGAAAACAAGAAACCAGATGAGGATCCCACAAGTGAAAGAAGAAATTTTGAGCATAGAGCTTATGGATACATTTAGTCATTTCAACTGTAAAAAGATGAGAGCTTGTCAAGAAGTCGCAAAGAGACAAACTCCTAAAAGTTTTTCTTAATGATGACTTTAATCTTCTTGAAGCCAATAAAAACTATTTACAGCTATTCATTAACTAGAAAGGTGCCCTGTTTTGGGAAGATGTAGTTATGTAGCTGCCACAAAGATGGTGAAAGTTAAAACAATATGGCACATATGTGTCTGATAAATCTGTTTAAACACAGGATTTTGAAATTAGCTTAAAAACACTGGCACAATTTTCTTCGAAACAAATCCCTCACTTATTTGACAGATTGATTGGTTGTTTTGTTTTATGGCGTATCAACCCATCTTGGGTCATTTAACGCCGAATCGAATTATTAAAAATTCGAACAAAAAGATAAAAATAATTTCAAGAAGTTTATATATTTAACAAATTACTATATATAACAGACCTATATATTTAAACAAAATCATACATTTAACAAATTTATATATTTAACACATATAGATATATATATTTCTACCAACTTTCTATATCTTCCAAGACTTGGTTCTGCCGAATGTGCGTTTGCAAATCTTGTATATGTAATATATATACATACAATGTATGTAGGCTGGATTTGGCTTCAGTTAACCCGTGGTGGTTGGTATGCCATAAAATCTGAAAAAATCTAAAAAGCCAAATTAAATGTATACATCTTGATAAAATATTTTATTAATTTAAAATGTGTTAAATATATTTGACAGAATATAAAACTAATGATTGTTTACAGTGATTGTTTTATAGACTTAGGCTTGCAACAAGTAATGAGAGTCTGGGCAGGAGCTGTTCAGACCTCACTTTCCAGTCTTGAAAGAAATTCAAACGCGTCTCAGAGTCTTTGTTCAAGAATAATTATTTTCTACATTCTAACCACATTCTCTTGAGCGGGATGTAGCGAGTCTCTCACTGTTTTATCGTTGCTACCATGCAAAGTGCTCAGACAAACTACGTCCCCCGGTTCTACCAGCTCCAGCCTTCACGGCTATGACCCGACACGCCACTTACATGGTAGAAAACCACCAACACTCTCTGTGCATCTCATCAGCAAGAAGTAAATTCATTTCAAAAGGCTTCTTCCCGCGAACCACAACTCTAGGGAACAGACTCCCGAGATGATGCTTCCCCAATCACTACAATTTTGAGCTGTTTAGGTCTAGAGTCGATAGCTACAATCACTAAAAATTTAAATGCAGCATCAATTTCTTTCCCCTTCCTAAAACTACTTCTTCAAATAACCCTCTACTCCGAGTGGTCATCCTGCATTGTACAGGGTTAGCCATACTGTAAAAAGAAAACACAAATTCTATTAGTCGTTTAGCTCTCCCTCTCTTTCTCTCTCTATGTGTGTGTGTGTGTGTGTGTGTGTGTGTGTGTGTGTGTGTGTGTGTGTGTGTGTGTGTGTGTGTGTGTGTGTGTGTGTGTGTGTGAATCCTACCATAGAAGATACTGGGGGGATGATCCCAGTGTGCGCGGCATCGTTTGAAACTGATTAAAAAAAACTCTGGGTTCCTTTGGTGGTTGTACGAGGAAGTATTCACTAGTCAACGTGATCAAGGGTTTTAGCGTACTGACCTTGCTTAACAGCTGATCACTGTCGTTTTGAGAAACTATAAAATGAAGATCTCTCCCCGGAAACTTGAACTAACATCCCTTTATAGCTGAAGAAACACAAATATGTCTGAGTAAATATCTTCAATGTGAATTAGCTCTCCACTCTATCGGAAAGACATGTAAGAAATATCAGTACCCAACACGTCTACTCCAACAGTTTCTTTTATCGCGCTTCCCGTCTGTGGAACTCCCTTACATTTTTTTTGTTTCCCTGATAGCTACAATCACTAAATATTTAAATGCAACATCAATTTCCATCTTTCATTTTCTTGAATCCCGTTCATCTTTTATCCTTTCTTTAATACACCCTGTACTTTGCCGTTTTGTTTTTATTTAACCTCTTGCGAAGCAGTGGTAGTCCTGCCTTGCTTAAGGGTGAAACGTTTATAATAAAAAATAAATCATCATATATGAATAACTGATATGTTGTTTAAAATTTTGCTGTACTCAAAGTCTAAGGATATAAACAGAAGATAGAATTCATAACTGCCTGATGACTTCATGTTTCGCTATTCTAGTGATCGTCAGACAATGGTTTATAAAGTCTGGATCTGAATGAGGTTTTTTTTTTCACTCTCGTTTGAGGAACCCCTGCCTGGATGACTTTCACTGTTTCCGTGTCCATCATTTCGGGGTATCTGCCGAACTCACCACGCTTGGCAAGGCGGGTGGCCGAAAACTATCTAAACCATAGCTGTTTGCTTATTTAGATAGCGGTGGCTCATCGGCGCTCTTCCGCCTTTTGACAGGCTTTGTACCCAGCGGGAATGCCGGTTCAGTCGCCGACAACCCGAAACGTGGTAGGTAGTACTAGGTTTCGTGGTACTAGTAGTAGATATAATCTAACCTGACCAGAAGCTTACGGCACTTGGTATTCTAAATACAGAAATATTGAAAATGCGTTGCTTTCCTTTACCTTTCTATTTTTTGACTTTACATGGAATTTGGTCCTTCGTTTTTATTATGAAGTCGTCGTTCCACGACTTAAGTCTCATTTCTTCTAGAGTTATAGGCAGATTTCAGATTTTATTGCTGCAATTACTGTATCTTCAAATGGTGCACCAAATTTCGGAATTAAGCGAGACAGTCCATCAGCATGACTTAATTTCTTTGATGGTAAAATTTCCATTTTATAATTGTAATGCATAGTTCCCCATTAATTGTATTAATTGTATTAAATGCATTAATTGTATTAATTGTAATGCATAGTTCCCCATTAATTGTATTAATTGTATTAAATGCATTAATTGTATTAATTGTAATGCATAGTTCCCCATTAATTGTATTAATTGTATTAAATGCATTAATTGTATTAATTGTAATGCATAGTTCCCCATTAATTGTATTAATTGTATTAAATGCATTAATTGTATTAATTGTAATGCATAGTTCCCCATTAATTGTATTAATTGTATTAAATTAATTACGAGTCCCAGTTCGAGGGTCGAATGATAGTATTACACACTAACCCGTATTATCGTTCTACTAACAAAGCTCCAAGTGTTGTATTTTGCCGTGTTTAATATATATTCGTTATTTTCTATTTTGGTTGTTTTCTATTATTCTCGCTGGACCTTTAACCGGGTCCACGACATATCTCTTTAGGGATTTTATCCTAGGAATTCCCAGATGACCAATGTGGATTATCTTTATTATGCATTTTTCGCAATGATGTTGGAATTATAATTCTATCAGCGTACATCGGTACAACATCACATATTGAAAATGTATCACTTTCATCTTTGACTTTACATGCAATTTAATCCTTCATTTTTAATATGAAGCCGTCGTTCCGGAACTTAATTCCCTTAAGTTATTATATAAGATATTTTTAATTTGGTTTTCATATCTTATTGTTGCAATTACTGTATCTTCAAATGGTTCACCAAATTCCGGAATTAAGCGAGACAGCATGACTTAATTTCTTCGATCGTAAAAATTCCATTTTATAGTCGTAATTCAGCAATATAGTTCCTCAGTGCTGCAGTCTATTTGCCATGTGTGTCTTTGAAGCATATAGGGACACTAACAGATGATAGTCGAGTTGTAAGAGAAATTCTCGTCCATGTAAGAATTTATAAAATTTTTTCATGGCAAGAACTTTATCCAAAGCTTCCTTCTCGATCTGGGTGTAGTTTTTCTCAGCAACTATTAACGACTTCAAAATTTGCGCTATTGGCTTAGTTGTTCCATCCTCATATTTATGTGATACTAGCACCATAGCCCGGCGTTGCCCCTGCAACTCAGAACATTTTAATAGTAGAAGATACCAATGAGAGGAGTAGATGGAAATCATTTATTGAAAGTTGCAAATATTTAGCGAAAAAAAGCTTTATTTTTTTAAATTTTATTTTTGCAGTATGAACTATTAAATCTAAAAACGAAAACTTAAATAATTAATTTAAATTAACCATTCGCACTTTTTTATATAGATAAATATATATATATTTTATTTTTGCTTGAAAAATCACTTTTTTGTTTTTCAAATATTTCTTTTATTTCAAAATTACGGGGGAAAATATTCACATTTTTTGTTGACCAAATAAATTTTTTAAATGTTGGAATTAAAATTAATTATAAAGGCTCATTTTTTTGTTTTTAATAAAAAAAAATATTTTAATCGCGTTTGACGCGTGTGATTTGATTTCTGTGACTTAATTTAGCAACCATCTTAGATCTTCGATGTTATACGGAGCAAATTTAAACAATCGGAAAATTGCTGAATTTAAACTCTAAAAGTATGTGTCGACCTGGCTTCCCTGTAGATATGTGTCCCTAGAAAGTTTGAATGGTGTAACTTAAAAAATGTAGGCGTGCATAGGGAACAGTCACACACAGACTCACAGGTTGCTTTTTATATATATAGATTACTGATCTAATTCTCAAATATTTTGCATCTGATGGAACAACAATGTTAATTTTGGGATCAAAATGCGTCAGATGTTGGGTCTTTTTCTAATCTTTTCAAATGCATTTTAGCATTTCTCTGCCCAAATCTATTTAGCGTCTTTAACAAGGCACTTGAAAGTGCTGTTAACTCATTCCTATTTTATATATACACATTGTAGTAGTTTGAAAACCCTGCTTGCAATTTTGCTAAATTAATCAGAACGTTCATGTCTTAAAATTGCACTTCTTCGGCCAGGATCTTGTCGTTGACCCTTTTTGTCAATAATTTGTCTCGGATATTTTTTCTGGACATAAACAGCTCACTTTTTGTTTCACTAATTTTGAACACTTATTCTTTGATCCTTTCGGATACGATTTTTACTTCTTCCGCGTGTTGGTGTCTCGTTTCGCCTTTTAAATCAACATGTCATCCAGATATGCTTACGCGCAACTAACCCGGCGATCATTGTAACCATAATATGTTAAAAAATGCTCGCAACTGTGGTGATACCAACCGAACAAAAGCGAGACCGGAAGTTTGCTCTATAACAACCAAAACGCGAATGAATAAAAATCATCTCTCCTCAGGTGTAATCGCGCAGATGTTCCGGCTTAAAAATAAAAATTAATCAAATATCAAATTTCCATTTCGCGAGCCTACGAGAATTTTATTTACCAGCCAATGGGAAGCCCGGAATCAAATACAAGCGTGAAATTCAAAACGAACTGTTTCATCCAAAAAGCAGATATAAAAAGCGGAGACACAAAGCATCGTCAGACAAAAAGACAGACAGACTGACGGTGACAGGAGAAGAATGTAATCATATCCCCTCGACTTAAGTCGAGCGGCTACTATATTCGCCTCCTTTCACCTCTCATCACTCCTTCCCTGTCTCAAAAGTACTTACTGACCTCAGGAGTGACCTCTTCAAAGACATTCCTCACAAACTAACTTACTGACTTACGGACCTTAGAAGTGGCATCTTCAAAATGAACATTCCTCACATACCTCCGCTCCCACATTCCTAAGCTTTTTATCTCTTTCAGCTCATTATTATTTGTCATGAACAATTTAACCTCCGTTAAACTTGTATTCAAGTATTATTTTAATTGTAAAAACACTAATTGATATGTATATATATATATATATATATATATAAATGTTATTTTATACTCAAATTGCCTTTCTTGATTTTATAATCATTTTATGACTTATAGTGGGCTATCTTCCACAAGGCCAAATTCCGTTAACCTGCAACGGTATACAATTACCCTTCACTAGAACGGAATCTTATTACTAGAAAAAGAATAAAAATGATAAGATAGCCCCTATACAACTACGTTTATCCCGAAAGCAATTCGGCTGAATCTATATAGACTCTTATGAGTGTTGATAGTAAGTCATTTCGAACACTCTTCTACCAGTATTTGTAGGTAGGCGTACGACACATACAACTTAGAAAAAATACATCCCCCATTTAGTTTGAGTAAAATTTCTTCCGGACTTGGTAACGGATAATTATAATATTGTAAGCTTTCATTTAAACTCGTTGAAAAATCAGCACAAAGGTTGATTTTATTATTCTTTTTCTTTACGTAAAGAATCGACGATGCCCAATCGGAGTAGTTTACTTTGAAAATGACTTCTAATTCTTCTAGACTTTCCAATTCCGTATCGATTGGATCTAACGCCGCAACAGGTGTACTATTTTTGGTCTGAATATTGGTGATACATTTTCTTTAACTTCGAAATTCGGATTTCCTTTTGTGCATGTGCCAAGACCTTTTAAAAAAATTGCAGAGAACTTTCCTTTTAATTCAGTTTTGAATTTTTTCGTTGCCGTAATAGTACCTGTTGCTACAATATTTACTTGGTCGCTGACATTTTTTAAACCTATGGGGTGGCCTGATAATTATTCCCGGGAGAGTATATATATATATATATATATATATATATATATATATATATATCGAGGCAGCAGATAATTTTCTAAACATATACTGTGAAATATAAGAGACAATGAATGTCTATTATGTTTAATCATGTGCCGTTCTAAACATCGTATTTCGGCTTTAATTTCAGGTAATAATAAAGACAAAAATTCTCTAACATTTGGATAATTTTTAAGTTTGTTCCAAGCTTTCGGCTCACATGAGCCATATTCACAGAGGCTACAGAAATGTTGGAGAATTTTGTCTTTATTTTTACTTGAAATTAAAGCCAAAATACGATGTTTAGAACGGCCTGATGATTAAACATAATAGACATTTATTGTCTCTTATATTTAACAGTATAGTTTTCGAATATATATATATATATATATATATATATAATCGTTTGGGTATTGATATAAGAGTATTTTTGTACGTGTGGGCACATATGTTGACAAGAACAGGAGGAATTTTGCCAGAAAACCACAGAGGCAAGGTCTGCCAAATTTTGACCAAAAATTGATTTCCCCTTACCTTCCTTCCTTAACTTTTGCTTTAATAAACCTTTCCAGTATGACGTCATCAGATGTTTAGGTTTCAGAACGTTGCCAGCTCTCTTGGGAATGGTCAACACAGACTTTAGCTTCAAAATTTACGTCTGCCGAAAAGAATTGTCCAAAGATTTATTTTGTCTTTCAAAAAGTCATTCTCTCCCTTGTACACACATGTCACTTTTTTCTTGTATGCAGACATTCAATTAGCGCTTGTTGGCTTCTAAAATCAAAATCTTCCCTCTCTCCACTATTTTATTCCTATTTCCCAGTTTATTCCCTGTTCCGTGCATGAGTCGCCGTTTCCCTGCACTCTATTTTCATCCTTGCAACTTTCTGTTAATCTCTGTTAGACTCTCTCTGTTATTAAACTTTCAGTTTTCTTGTCTTGTTTTATGTTGCTTTTTCACTCCCACGTCCTTTCTATCCGTTCCACTCTTTCTCTCTCTCTCCCACCTCTCTCGCTCATTTTGTCTTTCTTCACCCCTCTCTCATTCTATTTATTTACGCTTCATTACGTAACACATAGACAGGTAGATAGATATTATCAAACTGAGATAGATAGATAGATAGATAGATAGATAGATAGATAGATAGATAGATAGATAGATAGAACAGACTGAGATAGATAGATAGATAGATAGATAGATATGAACAGACTGAGATAGATAGATAGATAGATATGAACAGACTGAGATAGATAGATAGATAGATAGATAGATAGATAGATAGATATGAACAGACTGAGATAGATAGATAGATAGATATGAACAGACTGAGATAGATAGATAGATAGATAGATAGATAGATAGATAGATAGATAGATATGAACAGACTGAGATAGA
Source organism: Ascarosepion bandense (assembly GCA_037127315.1). Taxonomy (NCBI): domain Eukaryota; kingdom Metazoa; phylum Mollusca; class Cephalopoda; order Sepiida; family Sepiidae; genus Ascarosepion; species Ascarosepion bandense. Next base: position 914,011 of record JBBBDQ010001003.1, on the reverse strand, counting down.
TAGATAGATAGATAGTTGATTTTGTAATCGCAGCTTAGATGTAGCACAAGACACAAAGTATGCGGTACGCAGTGAGGATCAAACTCAGTATTCAGTTTTACTAGGTTCTCGCAAACAAGCTTGCTAACCATTACATCACGCCGAGGTGCCCATAGATAGATAGATAGATAGATAGATAGATAGATAGATAGATATGAACAATTTGAGATTAGACAGATATATCATCATTGATGGCAGATAAATAATTTGAGGACAATATGCTGAGTATAATTTGTCGTTTGTGTGTGTGTGTGTGTGTGTGTGTGAATTCTGATATCTCTACCCTTCCAACGTACGATATCTCTTTCCAATGAAGATTTCGAATGGGAATAAATTTTAAAAAACTATATGTATTTCCATAAATTTCTATTTACATGTACACCTTTATTTTTATATTTGAAATATTTACATGTTATTATAGACATGTGATGATCTTCGTCAGTCGATGTAAACTTCTCCGTTTGCAGCCAAACAGGGACGAGGTTTGTATGAGCCTGTCTCACCTGAAATTTGTAGGTCTTCTTTAACGCTTTTCCATATTAACTGAAAATTTTTAGTTAGAATTTTTATTTAATTTATAAAAATAAACCTGTGTTCACGAAATATTGTCTACTAAGAAGACATCAAATATACTTGTGCCATTATCCTTTTACAAGTTTGTCTGTTAAGCTCTCGTCTGTGCACTAGCATATGAATTTTCTAATACATCATGGGAGAACGAAACGATTGTAGTCCCAGTTTTCAATGAGTAAAACACCAAGGTCACGTGCTGTCAAAAGAGAGAAAAAAGCTCATTCGGAATTGTATTGTGTCCTTGTAATTTTCAATAATTCTGTTTAAATAATTTTTGTTTAAACATTTTACCCCAATCAAGGCGGAGCCGCCACTAGTGTGCAGTGGCTTACAGTGAGAGTTAAAACAAAGTACAGGGACTGACTATCTATCTATCTATCTATCTATCTATCTATCTATCTATCTATCTATCTATCTATCTATCTATCTATCTATCTATCTATCTATCTATCTATCTATCTATCTATCTATCTCGTTCATATCTATCTATCTATCTATCTATCTATCTATCTATCTATCTATCTATCTATCTATCTCAGTCTGTTCATATCTATCTATCTATCTATCTATCTATCTATCTATCTCAGTCTGTTCATATCTATCTATCTATCTATCTATCTATCTATCTATCTATCTATCTCAGTCTGTTCATATCTATCTATCTATCTATCTATCTATCTATCTATCTATCTATCTCAGTCTGTTCATATCTATCTATCTATCTATCTATCTCAGTCTGTTCATATCTATCTATCTATCTATCTATCTCAGTCTGTTCATATCTATCTATCTATCTATCTATCTATCTATCTATCTCAGTCTGTCTATCTATCTATCTATCTATCTATCTATCTATCTATCTCATTCGTTCATATCTATCTATCTATCTATCTATCTATCTATCTATCTATCTATCTATCTCAGTCTGTTCATATCTATCTATCTATCTATCTCAGTCTGTTCATATCTATCTATCTATCTATCTATATATATATCTATCTATCTATCTATCTATCTATCTATCTATCTATCTATCTATCTATCTCTGTCTGTTCATCTATCTATCTATCTATCTATCTATCTCAGTCTGTTCATATCTATCTATCTATCTATCTATCTATCTATCTCAGTCTGTTCATATCTATCTATCTATCTATCTATCTATCTCAGTCTGTTCATATCTATCTATCTATCTATCTATCTCAGCTCGTTCATATCTATCTATCTATCTATCTATCTATCTATCTATCTATCTATCTCAGTCTGTTCATATCTATCTATCTATCTATCTATCTATCTATCTATCTATCTATCTATCTATCTATCTATCTATCTATCTATCTATCTATCTATCCTGGGTATGACGATAAACTGCATCTGACATCAAAACCTTAAATCTGGATATCGGAAATTGTAAGAGAGTGGATCCATCGATCAATTGCCATTGTCCCGAGTTCTACTCTGAGCCGTGGTGATACCACGCGTTTGGGACCTAGCTATGGGTAAATAGTGAACCACCCAGCAAAAACAAAATGCTATGAAAGTATGAAATACGATATTTTTATATAAACATGTCACCAACAACGCTCTATATCTCTTCTTTCTATTTTTTCATTTCTATCTATCTATCTATCTATCTATCTATCTATCTATCTATCCCATTATTTTCTTATCTATCTAATTATCTATCTATCTAGCTAGCTAGCTATCCCATTGATTTCTTATCTATCTATCTATCTATCTATCTATCTATCTATCTATCTATCTATCTATCTATCTATGTTCAGATAGATAGATAGTGTCCACGTAATACTTTCAGTTCAAAACTTAAATTTGGAACAGATTATAGCGTTAAGAATTAAAGAATTCATTCATTCTGGTGTATATATATATTTCATTTACTTCAGTGTATATATATTCCATTTACTTTAGTCCCTAACCAAGCACATGGCCTCATATATATATATATATATATATAGGTGGGAATTTATCCACAGTAATTCACATAGAATAACTACCACACTATCCTGTCTCGACGCTATAAATGTATATCTGATGGCAAATCGCAATCTGTTTCATACATGACCAAGATGTCCAAAGGATTCTTTCCACGTATACTCATTATCGACGCGGACGTTGCATGAAGTATCGTGGAATGCCTTATCAGCTGGCTGTAATCACAGGTTTATAATTGAATTCGTTCTTACAATTGTAAAATAGCCCGAATGTGTTGAATAGATTATTGCTTTGAAAATTCTCTATCCATCCATCTTGGGGTTAAACGCATGAGAACGTGGAGTTTTCTCGTCCAGGATTGAGATATTCCAGCACATGAACCTCTGGTTGTCCATCTCCAGCGGCTGGGCCATTTGTTATCACCTTCACTCGTTCAACTTTTGGTTATTGTTAGTTTATACGACTTTCGTTCAAGTAATAAACTTCATATCAAGAATAAACAGCGTTTATATGTAAACCATTATTACTATTTCCATGTTCATTTCTACACAATAACCATACAAATCATTAAAAGACAAACATCATCATGTTTTTTTACGGTACTTTATTATTAACAATTAATTAGAATTATTTTTTGTTTAACTGAATGCTGCTATGTCAATTTACTGTAGTTATGGACGTTTAAATTTTCGTTACCCATTGGATTGTCTGTGTGTCATATTAATAATTTTCTCTTCATGGCATCTCACAAAGTAATGAAGAAACTATGTGAAACTAATCTTAACCCTTTTATCCCCTCATCTGAGTTCTACGTTCCTGGCTACCTTCCCCTCTTCAGGAAGGACTCCAATGTTCATATGCATGGGCTTGGTGTCTATGTCAGCAAACACCTTCCCTTAGCTAGGGTGTCATCTTTTGAATCCCCAGATCATTCTTTCATGTGCTTCCGCCTCTCACTTCTCAGCTCGATTAGCTATCTCTTCTTTCTCTACCGCTCTCCTTCCTCCCCTGACTGTTCGTTACTTGACATCATTTCTGACAATATTGACAAAGCCATTTCTTCTCATCCCTCTGCCCATGTATTCGTGTTTGGTGACTTTAACGCCCACCACACCAAGTGGCTGAAGAACGCTGTCACTGATCCTGCTGGTGTCCACACCATGAACTTTTCAATCACCCAATCCCTAACGCAAGTAGTGGACTTCCCCACGCGTTTATCCGACAACCCTAACGGAAGGGACTCACTTCTAGACCTCTGCTTCACTTCCATCCCAGACTCTTGCACTACCAGACAACTCTGCCCACTTGGAAACTCTGACCACACTGTAGTGTCCGTCAATATTTCACTCCACTCCCGCCCGACCCATGAAACACAGACAAGTAGAATATCCTACTGCTATCAAAGAGCAGACTGGGATTCGTTCCGAGACTTCCTCTGTGACATCCCTTGGAACAACGTCTTTAGTCTTCCCATCGAAGAATGTGCATCCGAGGTCTCCTCCTGGGTTAAGGCTGGCATCGATGCCTTCATCCCTGCTAGGAAATTCCAGCTTAAATCTCATTCGTCTCCATGGTTCTCACCCGCTTGCTCGGCTGCCATTGCCCACCGGAATCATTTCTTCCGACTCTATCGTAACTACGCGTCGGATCAAAACAGGCGCCTTTTCACTTCAGCTCGTAATAAGTGTAAAAGGATACTTAACGAAGCTAAGATGTTGTTTGCTGCCAGAATGAAGCAACGCATAGCATGCTCTAAATTCGGCTCTAAAGACTACTAGCGACTTTGTAAAAGACTACTTAACAAGAGCAAGTCCACAATACCCCCGCTAATCAACAAACTTGAGGTCCTCACCTCCCCAGCAGATAAGGCTGAATGTTTTGCCCGCAGATTCTCGAACAATTCGAGTCTGGACTCATCTGGAGTTTTTACACCTGACTTCTCACCTAGAACCGAGGCACAACTGAATGATGTCCACATTACACTTTCGCTTGTCTCTAAGATAATCTTAAAACTTGACCCTCACAAAGCGAGCGGTGGTGACAGAATCCCAACCATAGTCTTAAAGAAATGTGCCCCTGAACTCTCCTCTGTCCTTTCTAAACTCTACAACCTCTGCCTATCTGCTTCCTGCTTTCCTGCCTGTTGGAAATCTTGCTGGCCTTCTATGTAAACTGCGGAGCTATGGTATAACTGGATATTTGTTTCAACTAATCCAGTCATTCCTCTCTAACCGCACAATGAAGGTGGTATTAAACGGACATGCCTCTCAGAACTACCATACAAACGCAGGTGTCCCCCAAGGCTCCATCGTAGGTCCTACACTCTTCCTGATATATATTAATGATCTCCCTGATTCCATAAGAGCCCAAATAGGTTTGTACGCTGATGACACCACAGTTTACTCTCGCCTCCAACAAAAATCTGGTGTAGGCGTCAAAGCTAACCTCGCAGCCGAGATTGAAAAAGACCTCCAATCCATATTGGACTGGGGTAAGAAATGGCTAGTAAATTTTAATGCTTCTAAAACGAAGCTACTTTCAATTAACCATCATCGACAATCTCACCTACCTCCCATTAGCATGGACCAGGCTTGCCTCCCAGAGAGTAAAACACTACGCCTCCTTGGTCTCACACTTTCAGCGGACCTGAAATGGAATGACTATATCGAATCCATTGCTAAATCCGCTGCTATGAAAGTCGGTTCTCTGTGTAGGGCCCGGAAGTTTTTCCCGTCTAAATCTATCCTGCACATTTACAAATCTACCATCCGCCCGTGCATTGAATACTGCTGCCATATCTGGTCGGGTGCCCCTGCTGTTCTCCTCGGGCTTCTCGATAAGGTTCAGAGGAGGGTCTGTAATGTAATAGATACCGACTTGGCAGACCACCTGCAGTCTCTCTCCCACCGGCGAGACGTGGCTTCCCTGTGTCTCTTCTATAAATACTTTCACGGCTTCTGCTCCGATTAACTTAGATCACTGGTGCCCCCTAAATACGAATTTGCACGAGATACTAGATTAGCAACTAGATCCCACCCTTTTACAGTGAAACTGATAAAATGCAGCCGTAACTTCTACTCCAACAGTTTCTTTCCTCGCACTTCCCGACTGTGGAATTCTCTTCCAAACGATTGCTTCCCCGACGGCTACAATCTCCAGGAGTTTAAATGTAAGGTCAATAGACACCTCCTAACACACGAACCTGCTCCCATTCTATCAAGCACTCTTCCCATCTGCCTAACCCTCATCCTCGCTATCCTTACTCATCTGTCACCTTCCTCCTGACATTCCCTATGTTTAACCACTCCTTCTCTTTACCTTCCCCTATGTAGCCCCATGCGCAATAGTGGCAGTGGAATGCCTTGCTTGGGGTGAGATGATTAAAAAAAAAAAAAAAAAGATTTTTTTATGATTTGTATCTGCTCTTCTCACGGATGTGCGTTGGGGTGCAATGAATATAGACTCGGAACGACAAATTGGGGAGCCGAGTTCGAACTCCAGTTGAATTCCTTGCATTCACTTACGCGCAAATACCCTTGGGAAAGGTATTAATCCGTCTCTTCCCTCCAGTTAAGGGTTAAATATTAGAATAATAGGACGGATTGGGTTCTATAGCTTTGGCTGGCAACCAGTCTACTGCAGAAAGCAATGGCAACCTACAGCGGGATAATCTTTTGCCCAGTCTTTCGAGACATGATCGCCCAAAGCGCGTATCACGTATGGCACTTAACTGATTGATCTTCTTTTAAGTGTGCAGTAGATATCGGTTCGGAACGAGAAACCGGAGTGTCAAGTTTGAAATCCAGTTGAATTCGTTGCATTCACTTTTACGCACAAATACATTTGGAAACGGTATTAATCTATCTCTTCTCCCTCCAGCTATGAGTTAAATAGTAAGACAGCTTGAGTTCTATAGCTTTGGTTGGCAACTAGTCTATCGCAAGTAGTAATGGCAACCTACTGCAGGAAAATGTTCTGCCCAGTCCGTAATGTCTCTTTCGAGAAATGATCGCGATAGCCTGTATTACGAATCGCACTTCACTGACTTTCGCTCCAAGAAAAATTGGATGCAGAGGAATGGATAATAGACTACAAGAAATCTAGAAGTTGGTTTATGTTTACCCATGTCGAAGTAGACGCCCGTTTCTATAAGCAATGGAAGTTACGTCTACCGGCCTGCGTATTAAAAAGACTTGATAAAGAATAAATGCTCCCAGAAATGAACATTCACTTTATTATTAAATAATGCGGGACAAGAAATCCATTGATATCTAAAAAATCCCATTGTACCAGAAAAAAGAATCAATTCCCCTCCCCTCACCCACCATTCACTGAACGCCAAATATGAATTTCTTTGACAAGGCTGTTTTTAATTGCTTTGCTGTTTAGCAATATCTGAGACCGGGGAATAGTGGATTCATACCTTTCTGAAAGGTTGTAATGCAAAAGTGAATGCAAACTATCCTAGCCGATGTTTGAACTCGTTTCGTCAATTCCATTCACGGTACTATTAACCGCTAGGATTGTAAATGTTTCTCTCTAAGTATATTTTGATTGTAAACTTTTGAAAAGAATCTGATCGGGAATAGACTGCTTTCGTCGTTCCAATAAGTGATAAATATTGATGCTGCTGCTTATCTCTCTAAACTTATTTATAAATGGAACTTTGTTTCTGTGTGTGTGTGTGTCCGTTACCTATAGACTCCGAAACGGCTGAACTGGTTTTCTTGAAAATTTACACAGTTGTACTATAAGCGTCTGCGAGTGTTCTTAGCTAGGTTTTGTGTCGAGGTAACCTCAATAAATTTAGATATTTATTGAGGTTACCTCGACACAATCAATAATCGAAAAAAACGGGTGATAGAAGAAGTGGTCCGATTTTAATCAAATTTGATAGACTCATAGACAAAGACATAAGAAACGATATTCAGAAGTTTCAAGGTTGCAGTTCTTACAATAGTGCAAAAAATCAATAATATATATATATATAAAAGGTAATATGTTTGTGTGTTTGTTTATCTGCCTGTATTTCTTCAGCCCTTTTATTTTAGTTTTTGCTTCGGGTTTGGCTCTAAGTAGGTATAATTGTAGTTCTTAGTCTCAGCCACGATACCATTTACTCAGAGGAATTTGTTTTTTTCAGTGTCAAATGTGTTGGATTTTGTACCAAAGAAAGTGTATTTGCAGGCAATTTTACAGCACTAATTTATTCAAAAGAAATCTGCACTTGGAGCACATAGAAGCCTTGCTCAGTCTTACGGCGACCATGCTCTGTCGGAAACAACATGCAGAGATTGGTTTAGATTATTAAAAAATAATAATTTCAATGCTGAAGATAAAGAACGCCCTGTCTAAGAATAGGAGGCATCACTTTATGAAGACTCATGTCAGATGCAAGCTGAACTTGCAGACCTATTGGGAATCGATCACAAAAGAGTTTCGAGATGTTTGAAAGCATTAAGAATGATTAAAAAGTAAGGACATTGGGTGCCGTATGATTTGAAACAGAGACATCGAGTGGCGTCATGTTATATGTTCAGAAATAATGATGATTTTTGCAACGCATCCTCACTGACGATGAAACGTGGATACACTACGATAACCCTTAGTCTAGAATATCGTAGTATAAGTCTTGTCCTGCATTAAGATTGACAGCTAAACCGAATATTCATGGTTCGATGCTTTTGGTGGGATCAGCTGGGCGTAGTTTATTATGAGCTGCTCAAACGGACCGAAACAATCACGGAAGAATCACTATCGAGGACAACTGATGCGTTTCAACCGGACAATAAAGAAAAAACGGCCACTATACGAGCAGAGACACGACACATTGATTTCGCAACAAGACAACACCAGGTAATATGTTTCGCTTTGCTAAGTGACAAATTTCTCTATATTAATTCTGTTAATGCTTTTAAGCTTATGTCGGTATCTAGCACTTTATGATAAAAAGAATTCTACATGCTTTAAATGCATTTACACTAGAAAATTTCTGACTGAAAAATACAGCAATTTTCGCAATAAATACCATGACAACTTAACAATAGATAGATAGATATGAATAGAATGAGATACAGACATAGATAGATATGAACAGAACAGAATGAGATAGATAGATAGATAGATAGATAGATAGATAGATAGATAGATAATGAACAGACTGAGATAGATAGATAGATAGATAGATAGATAGATAGATAGATAGATAGATATGAACAGACTGAGATAGATAGATAGATAGATAGATAGATAGATAGATAGATAGATAGATAGATAGATACGACAGCCTTAGATAGATAGATAGATAGATAGATAGATAGATAGATAGATAGATAGATAAACAAAACGAGATAGATAGATAGATAGATAGATAGATAGATAGATAGATAGATAGATAGATAGATAGATAAGAACAGACTGAGATGAGATAGATAGATAGATAGATAGATAGATAGATAGATAGATAGATAGATAGATAGATAGATAGACTCCTGATCAAAATTTAAAGACCACTTAAAAATCAGTGCTGATTGCAGACACGGAAAGGAAACTGCAAGACCTCCTGCAGAAGATAGCTGATGAGAGTGACAAAAAAGAAATAAAAATAAACTGCAAAAAAATCGAATGCATGGTCATCCGCAAAAAGAGCCACCCAGAATGCCAAATACAGGTGGGGGATACTAAAATCCAGCATGTACAAAAATTCAAATACCTAGGAAGTGTCCTAACAGAAGACGGAAAGTGCGACACAGAGATCCGAAGGTGAATTGGCATGGCAAAGGACGTCTTCCATAGCTGAGTAAAGTATTAAGATACCGGAAACTTTCACTAGAAACAAAGAGGAGAGTACTAGATTGCTATGGGATGTCAGTTCTTCAGTATGGCAGTGAATGTTGGACAATATCATCAAAGATGAAGGAAACACTTGAAGCAGCTGAAATGTGGTTCTACAGAAGGATGCTGCAGATATCATGGACTGAGCATGTGAGCAATGATGAGGTGTTGGAAAGAACGGAAACGAAAACGAAATTAATATTGAGCATCAGGAAGAGACAAATGAAGTTCCTTGGACATGCAATGAGGAAGGGGGGTTTGGAGAAACTGATATTAACAGGCCAGATAGAGGGAGAAAATGACAGAGGAAAGCAGCGGATAACATAATTGAAAGGCCTGAGCAGGTGGATGATAGAACGGGGGTTGCGAGATATTACAGGAGAAAGCATGCTCATGAGATAGGACGATGTGAAGGGCTACGATAGCCTACGTACTGAAAGACACAAAGAAGAAGAAGAAGAAGAAGAATGTGGATTTCTGTAAGAAGCAAACTGTAAGGGTCGAACTCATGATATCTGATTAATAAGACTAGATTCGCTAAATATTAACTTACTAGAAACATTGCTTATTACATCTCTTTGTTTCATATAGTAGAGCTAATCAAATTTTCTCAGAAAGCAATATGGTGTGACAGAAGTAAATATGTATTAGATTAAATGGAAAAACGTATTTGATAGTTTGTCAGTTTTCTACAAGATTTAGCAAAGGTACGAAAAATCCGAGGAGTACACCTGATGACATTACATGTTCTCACATACGTAACGAGAGTTTCTGGGGAAAACAGAAATTATTAAGTACCACCTTTGGTATCATCTGAGGTAACTAAATAACTTTTTACAAAAGTTTTTCGCTATAGATATACAAAGCAATTGTTTATTATAATGCCATTACAATATATATATATATATATATATATATATATATATATATATATATATATAGTAAAAAGTATATATGTAAAACATATATGCATGTAAAATATATTTCACTCAGTAATGACTAAGAACACTCTCACTGCTGACGTATGAATACATGATATATCACACGCTAAAGGTCTGCCTTCTTCTGCCGAGCTCCCATAGCTCAGCGGTAGAACCACCGACTGACGCCAATTCGGTCGGGTTTCATTCCTGGGTAAAAAGCAATGCATACTGACGATCTGTGATACAGCGAAACAGATCTGTCTACGGATGACTATATTGTAAATATATATACACAGTTTTTGCGAATCGTCTAAAGACACCACTCATAGTAGAAATCTAGGTCGCGTAATAACTCGTTTACAAATGGAAAATATTCAAAAGTTCTACAATATAATTGTATTGAACACTTTTAATACAAACGTGCACTGGTGTAATTTTATTTTAACCAAAAACTAATTAATTAAACAATTAACAATTAAGCAATTAATATATATATATATATATATATATATATATATATATATATATATACACTGTAAAAAATATATATGTAAAAGAGCAATATGAATAAAGCCTGAAATACATTTTCTTTCTGGAATTACATACAATTATTAAACATTTATTAGTCAAAATTAGACCTTATACAGTTATAATAAAAATGGCTCAATACAAATTTTAAGAAAAAAATGAACATGTAGAGCTTTAAACATTTAAATGAGAATGATCAGACGATTATGTAACCATTGTGTTATCCTTTCGGTGTCGCAGAAACAGGAATTAAAGTATGTACCATATTCTTTCGCTAGTTTTAACTAACCCATCTCTTATTTTGAACTTTCTGTTATACATTCTAAAATTCCTATTATGCCTTTTTAAATTCTTGTTATGCGTTCCAAAAAGCGATTGATAATCAGGTTTTATTTAACTTGCTCCCCAACTGCAGTAAGTTGTGACACAAGGTCTTTTTTTCAACTGGGGAACACGAGAGCGGACGCTTGGACCAGTGGTCAAAGAAAACCCAACCCCGCTTACGCAGACTCACCAAAAGTCAAATCAGAATGTTAGGTAATCAGCTAATAACGCCTGACTATACTGAAAAGTGGTAGCCTAATCGGCTAATCTTCCTAATTTGAATATATATATATATATATATATATATATATATATATATATATATATATATATTGAACAAAAATAATTATTAAAACTAATAATTTTATCTTATTTGTAAATTCCCTTGACTAGTTTCGGCTAAGATAGCCATCATCAGAAGAAAAAAGTCATGTTTATTAGTATTAATGAACTTCACAAGTGAAGACATCATCAGAAGAAGTTGAACATGGCTTGTAGTTTTCCTATATTCGTTTTTTATTCTTTTCTTTTTTTTTTTTTGTATTTATTTATAGTCGGTACTGGATCTGGTAAAATATCTGTTTCAAATTGTTTTTAAGGACGGTTCGGGAGACCTATGAGCATCGGATTTACCTCATTCATTATTTTTTACGGCTTTTTTTTTTGCTGACAAGGGAATGTGTGCTTTATAGGTATATTATCATTTAATTATGTGGAATAAGTGTTAACTGTGATCAGCTAGGCCGTTCTTCCAGAGCTAGACAGAAGTTCCTCAATTTAATTAAAAAACACTTCACCACCAAAAACCCTCTTAGTAAAAGTTTTAACAAAATTACACTTAAACTAAGTTATAGTTGCACAAAAAACCGAGAAAATCATAACAAATCACAACAAATATATCCTAAATCAACACGTAGATCAAAATAAAATTAACTACCAAAAATAATAAAGATGGCAACAATAAAAACCTATGTAATTGTAGAAACCCCAACAATTGCCCACTACAGAATAAATGTAAAATAAACTCAATAATCTACCAATGCAACATAACATCAATTGAAAATCCCACTACAAATAAAGTGCATATCGGATTTACCAAGAACACTTTTAAGCAGCGCTGGTGCATGCACTTAGCTTCATTCAAAAACAACTTATACCGAAACCAAACATCCCTTTCTGCATATTTTTGGAAACTAAAGGACTCAAAACAGAAACCCAAAGTAAAATGGAAAATCGAAGAAAAACTAGAACATGCAACTCACTTAACGACATCTGCCCTTTATGTTTAAGTGAAAAGCTACACATTCTAAAATATCCCAACAGTATCGAACTATTAAACCGTAGAGATTAATTAGCATTATTATGTAAACATCGCAAATATTTCTCGTTAAAATTTAAATAACCAAAACATACCCCATCCACACGAAACAATCCCACCCAAAAGTAACAAATACACATAATCACTCCTCAAAATAAAAAGAACAAATAACGTAGAAATAAAAGAAAATAAATCCCACTCAACATTAACAACAATTCCATCCACCAATAAATAGTAGTAAAACAAAAACTATCGACACTGCCTTAAAAAACCATGTATCCGAATATAAAGTCACCTAAACTAAACGAAGAAGTGACCTGGCCAAAACTAAGCTACCCCACAACCTTCTCCTAACCCGAAATGGCATCTTTAGAACCACAAACGCATGACTAGATCATTCTAAACTTCTACCCTGCATTTACTTACATCATTCTCATTAACAGCGGCGCCACTCCCATCACACTTAGATAGCAGTAAAATAAACAAAAAATGTCTACCCTTCCTTAAAAAACATAAATCCTAATATAAGAACTACCCAAACAAAATAAATAAGGAACCTGTCTTAAACTAAGCTACCACTCCTAAAACAAAGATATATGTCTAAGGCTACAATAGAGCCGACTAAATCAGAATAAGCTCCCACCCTACATTAACTTAAACATCATATCACCATAAATAAATTGTCTTCACCATTTAATTTTCACCATTTAATTTTTTGAGAAGCTCACATAGCAGCTTCGAAAGGCGAAAATTTTTGTGTAGTGATACTATGAATTTATAAACCATTGTAACAACTATTACAATATAATGCTCTACGTTGTATCGAGCACTCTTTATAAAAGTAAATGCATGAACAGCAGGTAAAAAAAAACTACGAGTTCTATAACTTTGTTACAATATATATATATATATATATATATATATATATATATATATATATATATATTTACCTGCTGTTTATTCAAATGCATAAACAGCCAGTAAAAAAAACCTACGAGTTCTATAACTTTGTTACAATATATATATATATATATATATATATATATATATAGATCAAAATTTTAAAGAGAATCCTTTGTAATTTCTTTTAAATTGGCCTCTAAAGTAGGTGATTTTAAATAAGAGAAAATTATTATACATGCTTTAAAGAATTGCGACATTATTTTTATTAGAACTTTTATTATGACAAAAAAAGAATTTTATGATTAAATTTTGCTCTCGTCAAAATGTCATCCTTTTGCCTTGATTACTACTGCACAAATTTTTAGAATTTGTTGCAAAAGTTTCTAAAAGTTTAAGTTCGATAATTGCATCCATTCTTTTTTCAATGACTGTAAAATCTCTTTTTCATTTTTTTCACTCTTTTGTCAAGTTCCATGCTAATTCTGAGGTGGTGTCAAACTACATAGCTTTAGTATATATATATATATATATATATATATAACCACGGTAGGCACTTAATTCATTTATGTACATTCTGCTTCTCGCTTTTGACTCTTAAAAGAAATATTAGTGGTTAAAATTCTTTTCCAATAGGAATGCTAGAACATTTAATATTGAAGTTTTTTCTGTTGTTTTCTTTTTTTGTATATTCCGAGAACTTATTTTATCGCATGTGAGATGGATGAGACTATAAAGTCTAAAAGATAGAAAAAAAAAACATGGAGGCAATTACTGTCATCAGAGGGCACTTCAAGTTAGCTTCTATGAGACATCTCGGAATTTCTTTTTCTTTTTTAAAAGGTGGGATTTTTTTTTACGTCTGTCACTTGGATAGGAAAGAACGATAACTTTTGCGAGGAACTTTACAGAAAAAAAAAGGTTTGAGACAGGATTTTAATTCTAAGAACCAACGGTAGACATTAATGGATCGTCTTGTTACTTATTCAAAGAACTTTCAGCCTTTCGATGACTGTTTCATTCATTTTTCTTTATCTTCTTCAAAATCCTTTTAATTTATGTTCTAGTTCTGTTGTTATTTACCGAAAATATGTTGGGTCTTTCTTTTAAAAAGAAAGAGAGTGACAAAAATTCGCATGTAGTGGCAATCGAGGAACAGACACTGCAATATTGGGTATCTGAGATAGAAGAAAAACAAACGCAAAAAGACATTTATTTAAAATGTACTTTTTTCGTTAGAAGAAATATTTATTGAAACAGAAAATAACTGCTATTAGCACACAGATTTAAACAGACATCAAAACGTATTTTATATATATATTCATATATATATATATATATATATATATATATATATATATATATATATTAATACAGGTTTCATTGAATAATATAAACAAGTTCTGTCTATTTATTTTGTGTAAGATCTGTTCGTATGATCTGATTAGCTTGATAGTGTTGTCATGAAAAGACGACAAGAAATCGCAATAATTGTTGATTTTTTTATCAGGTCTGAGCTTTCGGCTTACATAAGCCATTATCAAAGGATGAACATTTAATGTTCAGTGAACATAGAACATTTAAATTATTATTAACAGAGTGGAGTTATACAGAGAAAATTAGACAGGTCCATTTTTTTGTGTCGCACATGACTGTAGGCCGAGAAGGAATGGTGGTAGTGGGTTTTTGGTCAATTGAGTGTATAGTGGCATGAGGGATTGGTCTGGGAACTGCTGCTACTATGGTGTAGGGGGTAAGTATAATAACTATGACCTCTCCCGTCGATTATAGGCATTGAAGTATGTTAGTTTCATTATTTAATGAAAAAATGCTGCCAAAATACACACAATATATATATATATATATATATATATATATATATATATATAATATTAACTATAGTAATTACAATACTAATAGTAACAGAACTAACTCTGCCAAAACTAGTATTAATCAAGCTATAATTTAAATCGTCTTGAACAACCCACCGAGGAAGAACTCGGAGGGAAAAGAAGGTGACGTAAAAAAAGAAACAAACGATGTACATGAACAAAAGTCAAATACCCGTAAGAAAGAAAAAACCCCAAGACGAAAACCCTAACACTAAAGCGCTCAAGACGAAGGTAGAGCAACAAAGACAGAAAATCTAAGCAGGGCCCAACAAACCTACCTAGGTTTCACCCTACGGCTCGTCTGGGTTAAACCTAGGTAGATTTTTTGGTTCCTGTTCATATATATATATATATATATATATATATATATATATAAGATACGGGGATATAAGGATGGAAAATTTGGTGCGACCTCTTGAATATATAATTGAATATATAGAAACTAGAAGAAAAGGTTATATATATATATATATATATATACAATTATGATTTAAAAGTACATTGCAACATGGAAATTTCTATGTTTCGAAATAGAATCTCGTTATCAGGCAATGTTGGATGTTGGTTGTGACAATTATATATATATAAATATATATATATATATATATATATATATATATATATATATATATATATATATACAGTCATCCGCAGACAGATCTATTTTGCTGTATCACAGCTCATCATATTTTTTTTCATCATTTCACCCCTCGCAAGGCGGAAATGCCACTGATGTGCAGGGGGCTACATAACTGTAAAAACATTAATTAGAAGAGAGTGAGGAGTACAAACTAGTTAAAAAGTAGCAACAGAAAGCTGAGAAAGCAGGTGCAATGACAGATACATAGGTGGAGAGAAAGGGAAGGATATACGGGGGTGGGGAGAGAGCTAGAGTCCAGTGGTTAATAGATGAGTATTGACATTGCACTTAAAATTCTGGAGGTTGTAGCCATCAGGAAAGCAAGAATATGGGAGCGAGTTCCACAGGCGGGAAGTGCGAGAGAAGAAGCTGCAGGAGTAGAATTGTCGTCTACATTTGGCTAACCTGACTGTGAATGGGTGGGACCCAGTTGCCAATCTGGTTGCACGAGTAAACACCTGTTGAGGAGGCACCAGTGACTTAAGTTCGTCCGAGCAGAAGCCATGAAAGTATTTATAGAACAGACAAAGGGAGGCCACATTTCGACGGTGGGGAAGTGGCTGCAGTCGAGCCGCCAGATCAGTACCTATCACATTACAGGCTCTCCTTTGGAGCCTGTCAAGAACACTGAGGAGAACGGCAGGGGCGCCTGACCATAAATGGCAGCAGTATTCTATGTACGGGCAGATGGTTGACTTGTATATATGCAGGATGGATTCAGGCGGAAAAAAACATCCTGGATCGACATAGTGAAGTGGGTGTAAGAATGGGGGTGTAGAATCTTGTCTTCAGGCAATATTGGATGTTGGTTGTGAAAATGACTTACATTTAAATACAAAAAATTATTTGTTTTCTATTTATGTATGTGGGAAGGTATAAAATTTATGTGCGTGTTCCTTTTAACTAATCAGAATAAAGATTCATTTTGAAATGAGGCCAGTAGTTTCTAGAGAATACATAGTTAATTTTTTCTTATTCTTTCCTTTTTTTTTCTCCCTAACAGTCAGAGTCAAACAACTTTTAACCTAATTGTCTTTTTCTTTTTTCTTTTTCTTTTTCTGATCATTTTTATTTATTCTCACTATATTGTATTACCTTTTATGTATCTATTGTAGTACCAAAAATGTCCTTTCTGCTTTTTCCATATCTTGAGCTCTTATAGAAAACAGGAAAAAATCAAGAAAGAAAAAAATTTTATACTTTTGTTCAAACTTAAAGGGGCTTTTGAGTGAATTTACTCTTCTTATCAGTACCTAATTTTTTCTAAACCTTTAATCTATAAATAATATTTTTATTTTTATTCTAATTTACTTCCTGCTATCATTATCCCATCTTTCTAATATCTATGAATTTAATATAAAATATTTTATATACCAATTTACTTATTTTATTTTAATATCTCGTCAATTATCATTTTTCTTAAGCGAATTATTGGGTATATACATGTTAATTTATACCAAGTTTTTTTTATCCATATTCTAAGGTAAACATTTTGCAATGTCTACATATGACATTTATTTCATTACGTTTATTTAATAGATTTTTTCTCAAGTGATTTAATGATATATAATTTTCCGTATAGACACAACAAACATGGGTCGTTTAAAGACTTACATGTTATAGCTTCTTTTAGAATTTTCCACAAATGTAAGTGCTTTTTTCCTTTCGATTTGGTTGAAAGGTAGTCTGTACCAAATAATATTTCAGATGAAATTTCAGCTGATATGAGTAAATGTCTGACTACAGACTAATTAATGAGGTTGTGTAAGTTCTCTCCTAAGAATAAGATATTGAAATCATTATATCTTTTAATTATTGTTGAATAAAGGATGAAAAGAAAAATGCGTCTTCTTTTTTGGTAAAGTCGAATATTAATCGTTAAATAAAATTGTTGTTTTGCTCATTTGATCGCCATAAATACTTCTTCCAACTTTATCCTTATCTTACTCACGTTCTCGTCGTGTAAAACTTACAGAGAGTTTTGCAAAATAAATCAAGTAATAATTTATAATATCAATCAGTGCTTTGTGATTCTTATTAGTCGCTAATTTCTTCTTGTTTTTTCTTTTGTTCCCGACACCCACAAAATTTAATTTAAGCAAAGCTAATTAATCAAATAACTGTTGCGAACATGTAAGTCAACAATATGCTAAATGTCCTTTTGAAGTCAAAACGAACAAAAGCTTAATGAGTAAAACATCGGCAATAAGCTGAAAATCAATAAATCCGAGATCTTTCTTGACTCCGTCAAAGATCGCAAGGTGAAATTGGCATATTTGATTCTTCCTGACTGTTGATGCTTTTTGATGGTTCTTCCAGAAACCAAAATGGCGTCTATAATTGAAAAAGTGGACTGAAATTGATTACAAAATGGAAAGGCATTTTCTTAATGGATTTGCTAATGTAATTGAAAGAGATGTTTATGCATTTGATGCTGACACAAGTTCAAATATCCAAAATTCTTTTCTCGCAAACTTAAAGTTACTAACTTAATGGCCGTAAGAAATGGATGGCATCGGTTCCGAGATTAAAATTTCAAATTATTGCTAAATTTTCAGAGTACGAAGGAACATCAATATATTCTTGTTCAGACATTTATTGGGTTACAGTGATTGATACATTTCAATATATAATGTTCGATTCATGTAGTTACTAATCATTATTGAATTAAATGCATTGAAAAACGATGTAATATCAAAATTAAATATTTCTTGAGCCCAATAGAAACTTTCACATTTAACAAAAGACTATATATATATATATATATATATATATATATATCCGAGTGAAGAGGGAAGAAAAGTTTATAACGTCCAAAATATTAATTTAAAACAGTGCTCGATATATAATATCCCAATATCTAATAAACCCAAAGAATAAAGAAAAGAGGTTTTCCATTCTTTTCCACACAACCTGATGAGACATTGTAATTTCAATGTCGAAACAAAATGTACACTTTGTAGTGGAAAAAATATAATTTATAATAACTATATATATATATATATATATATATATATATATATATATATATATATATATATATAGATTTAAGGTGTGCTATATTTATAGGATAAAGTGCTCAATATCAGAGATAGAGCGCATGTAAATATAAAAGAGTGAACATTTAAGTCAACACACAAGGGCGACAGACTGTTTCATGCTAAACGCAATCATCAGGCCAAATATATATATTCTTTATCCACATGAAAGCCTCTTTCGTTGTATCACAGCTCATCAGTGTGGTTAAACATCCACTTGCTTCTGGCCGGATATCACAAAAAAAAAAAAAACAAGCTCGCACGCATATGAACTTTCTTACGTACTTACCACTTGACTTATCTATTTATACACCATACTTTGGCCATCAGAAAGGCAAACGGATTTCGACATGTGAAGTCACAAATTTATTCGCTTGAAAAGAGTCAACTTTATACTCGAAACACGTGTAGTGACACATATAACATTATGGACACTTAATATATCATACAAAAAGTAAGTAATAATTATCATAATAGCAACAATAAATCTACACTTTGAACAAAACGTTCGAGGCTTCTCGCACTTTTTCTTATATATATATATATATACAGCCTTTGAGATTTGAAAAAGAAATCACTCGACCGGTGGTCGAGAGCGAGGGAAAATTTACTCGCCCCAAAATCATTTTACTCGACCGACGCCATTTTCTTAAGGGTCGCTTTACGTAAACATAGCGTGAATGGCTGACGGAAAATAAAAAAATGAAATTTTAATTAAAATTTCGAACATGTTAGAAAGGATTAAATTTTTTCTTTAATAATAACAAAAAAATTGATCTTTCCTCTTAATAATAGCAACATTTTGATGATAAACCATTGTTTTTATTTAGTTTTAGTCCTTTTAACATCATGATATGCTGTTTTTTAGAATTTTTTTTTTTTTTTTTTTTTTTTTGCAATTGAGTGGAAGTACCTAAACTCGTAGTTTCTTTCTTCTGTTTGACTACATCGTCCATTTCATAGATGATAAAAGTTACAAATCTGATTTTCTCAATGATTTTCTATAAAAAAATATTTACTTGTATAATTTGTTTTTTGCTGCGTGGATGAAAGAAGTATGCGTATTTTTTTAATTTTTTTTTCAAATGTTCCTTTTTATTTTCATGGAAATATAGATGTTGAGTCAAGGTTAATATTTTTGCAAATGAGTTTTTAAAGATCTGTGAATGTCTTTAATCTGGGCGACAGAGGCATTTTGGCTCCACTATGGAAGCGTTCATTAAACGTCGAAATGGCCATGTGATTTTAGAAAAATTCAATATTATATATATAATTTATATATATTTTTCTATTTGTAAACGGGTTTTTACGCAACCTAGCTTTCTGCCATCTGGTGTCTACAGGCGATTTGCAATAATAAAGTTATTGCAAATCGTCTGAAGGCAACACACATGGTAGAAACCTAGGTCGCGTACTAACTCGTTTACAAATAGAAAATATTCAAAAGTTCTACAATATAATTGTATTGAACACTTTTTAATACAAATGTGCACTGGTCTAATTTTATTATGACCAAAACTAAGTAATTAAATAATCAATATAATTATATATATATATATATATATATATATATATATATATATAAACACTTCCGTTACAACCAGTGGTGTGTAGGGCAGCGTTTCGTAACAAACTGTTTTTTAGGGCAGGGTTGTTAGCTCTGTGCCCAACTCCCAAACCTGGAGGAAGGTGATTTTCTAAGCGTATCTTAGATGTAACACACGGCTGAAATGAGTGGGTACCCAGTGAGGATCGATCTCACTACTCAGTTATAATGATTCTAGCGAGATGAGCTTGCTAACCATTAAACCACGTCGAGGTGTCTATATATATATATATATATATATATATATATATATATATAATGATTTGTACCCACAGAAAATACAAATAACTTTAAAAAGAATAGACATCATAATTATCCCAAACCCCGAGGAGCCATTAGGTCAACACTTAGCTTCGTTGGCTTAAATTGTAAAGGGTCATGAAAAAGGACAAAACCAAAAGGGAATACTCACAATACTGGGAGAAGATGGAACTCGTTGAAAAGTAAACTTTAATGAAAAAAAAAATATTAAAATGTAAGGGGGTGTATACATGTAATTCCACAAGAGTGAAATAAAAGAGAAAAAATGTTACACTCACAAACTCTCCAGTAATTGCAAGGAGCGAAGGAACTGCTCTTTCTTCCTGCACAGGCTGGGCTGTTGGATTTTTAGGCAAATGGCCTCCAAAACCCGAAGATGATAAGCCGATCGAGCACTGTGCAAAACAGAAAACCAATTGTCCTCATACGAGGAGGCACATGCTTGATTGTCCAGCAGGCGTTGGACAATTGCTGAATCCAGAACTGCTTGGGTTGTTCTTATAGTTCTAAGAGGGCTGCCAGAACGTATATTCGCGGGGACGTGTTGCGCAACCCGGGTCTCCAACCTCAGATTGGTTCGTCCTTTATCCTGTTGTAGATGTCTTTGGATCAGACCCGTAGGCTCGCAACGCCCTAGGATGTACGGCCTTCCAAAAGTCCATAAGGAAGGTGTCCCCCTTAGACCTATATTGTCTATGGTCGGGTCTGTACAGCATGAGTTGCCTAAGTGGTTGGCTGAGATTCTCCAACGTATGTCTGATGCACTGTCTACGTACAATGTTCTCGACTCTTTCAGTTTTTCTAGTTTCGTCAGAAACTTAGATTTTTCATCAAGAGATAAATTTATGATCTCTTTCGACATAGTCAGTCTGTACACGAATGTTCCGTTACATGATACCATAAACATTTGTGTAGACATGTTGTATAGAGGGAATGTGGGCCCCGCAGAGATTCCCGAGGGGTTATTCTTAGAGTGTATGCGGTTGGCTACTGAGGGAGTCGAATTTAGTTTTGACGGGACAATGTATGCACAGACGGATGGCATTGCGATGGGTAGTCCTTTGGGTCCTCTTCATATATATATATATATATATATATATATATATATATATATATATATATATATATTCTTTATCCACATAAAAGCCTCTTTCGTTGTATCCAAATCATGAGCGTGTGTTATTTGAGAAGGTTGATGAGCCTTTAATATATCGACGTTATGTTGATGACACCTTCTCATTATTTAATAACGCTTCTGACGCTGAACGCTTTTTAGTTCAGTTAAACTCTTTACATCCCTCTCTTCAGTTTACTATAGAGACAGAGAGGGATGGATGTCTCCCATTTTTGGATGTCTATCTTCAGCGACGGGACGAGGCTTTCGTAACTTCGGTATTTCACAAACCTACTTATACCGGTTTGTACACTAATTAAAACTCATTTGTTCCTAAGTCCCGTAAAATTGGTCTAATAGAAACTTTGGTTCACCGTGCCCTCAATATTTGTTTTCCGGAGTGTTTGACCAGCGAATTAATTCACTTGCAAAATATTTTCGAAGGGAATGGGTACCCAAATAATGTGGTAAAACGGGTTATTGACCGTAAGATCAAACGTTTTCAAGAACCAAAAGTTGAAGGGCCTAATCGCTGTCATTTGTACTTAAAATTACCCTGGCTTGGAAGGAAATGTCAAACTGTTACTGATAACGTTTCGACATGTGTTTCGTCCGGTTATTTTTCAGTGCAGTTGCGTGTTGTTTTCAGACAAGACCTGTGTTTCCATCATTCATTAAAGATAGGTTGTCCTATTTTCGGAAAAGCTCTGTTATTTATTAATTTAAATGCTGTTGCAATGTGGCATATATAGGACGAACTAATCTGAGGTTGGAGACGCGGGTTGCGCAACACGTCTCCGCGAATATACGTTCTGGCAGCTCTCTTAGAACTATAAGAAAAACCCAAGCAGTTCTGGATTCAGCAATTGTCCAACGCCTGCTGGACAATCAAGCATGTGCCTCCTCGTATGAGGACAATTGGTTTTCTGTTTTGCACAGTGCTCGATCGGCTTATCATCTTCGTGTTTTAGAGGCTATTTGCCGAAAGATCCAGCAGCCGAGCCTGTGCAGGCAGAAAGAACATTTCCTTCGCTCCTTGCAATTACTGGAGAGTTTGTGAGTGTAACATTTATTCTCTTTTATTTCACTCTTATGGAATTACATGTATATACCCCCTTACATTTTAATATTTTTTTTTCATTAAAGTTTACTTTTCAACGAGTTCCATCTTCTCCCAGTATTGTGAGTATTCCCTTTTGGTTTTGTTCTTTTTCATGACCCTTTACAATTTAAGCCAACGAAGCCCTTGATAAATGTTGGCCAAAAGATTCCTCGGGTTTTGGGATAATTATGACGCCCATTCTTTTTAATATATATATATATATATATATATATATATATATATATATATATATGAGAAAAATTAGGGCAGACACGTTATTTCATGGTAAATCGAAAGTATAGGCCTATTTCAGGCGAACAATTGTACAAAGGATCTAACACGAATCGTATAAAATTCTTCTGTACAATAAAGACGGAAGGTGATGATGGTTCGCCTGAAATAGGTCTATACTTTCGATTTACCATGACATAACGTGTCTGCCTTAATTTTTTCCTTTATATATATATATATATTATTCTGAGTGGTTCAAAAATAGGTGGAAAATATATATATATGTTATCATTTACTGTCCTACCTTTTCTATCAACCTCTCTCTCTCTCCTCTCTCTCTCTCTCTCTCTCTCTCTCTGTATATATTAGCGTGTGTGTGTGTGTGTGTGCTTACGTTGTTCCTCATTCTTATCAACGAACTTTCTGGTTATATCAGTTATCAACTTGGTATCTGTGGTATCTGGCCTTATTTATTCCTGTCTTTATTGCAAATTTGGTCAGTTCGATAAGGTAAAATTGGCAGCTGATCTCAAAAATGATCTACCATCTGTTGTTAACTGGGACAAGAAATGGCTTGTTCCTTTTAACATCTTCTAAACAAAATTGCCTTTTTAGAATCGGCTGAGCAAATCAAAGTTGCCTGCCATCGACATGGCTGATGCGGCTGTTCGTAAAACTAACTCAACTCGTCTTCTCGGACAGAAATTTTCCGCTGGCGGGAAATGGAAACAGCATGTTGAATCATTTGCTAGATCCGCTGCTAAAATATTCAGTTCACTGATGTGATGCTAGACCATTTTTCATGCCAGAATCTATCTTACATATTTATAGGTCTACCATTTGCCCTTTCTATGAATATTGCTCTCATATATGGTCTTGTGCTCTTGCTTTATATTTCGAGATTCTTTATTTTTGATAAAATCTAAAGATGAATACCGCCATTTTATTAGTCATGAATTGGCATGTCACTTTCAGCCAATTCCTCATCACCGTAATTTAGATTCCCTGTACCTTTTCAATAAATACGTTCATGGTAATTTTTGTAATGAACTTTACTCTATGGAGTTTCTTTTTAAAATGTTGATAGTTTATTTAAATGTTGATAGTTTATTGCCCAGAGATAAATTGTACATAGGGGAATTAGTTAGAACTGCATTGAGACGATGAGGTATTATGGTGTCTGTAGTAAGAATGGTAAGTAAGAATGTGTTGTTTGGGTGTAAGTAATTACTGTGGTATTTTTGGCTCCGTTATCGAGGCTAGCTAAGATAAGATTGATTGAAGACCAGCTTTTCCCTATCATCCTCATTTAGCTTTACCACATTTTTTTTGTATTATAACGAAATAAATATTACTTTTTTCTATAGTGCCTAAACTTTATGAATTTCAAAGCAGCACTAGATTGGCGGAAAGGTCTCATCATTCTATAGTGTGGGGATGACTGTTTTTTCTATCACATATCTCGCTTATAGATCTTTCTTCCGGTTTGCTTGTTTCAAATTCGTGTTTGAATTCAATGGATGGAGGTCATTCTTATTGAGTTTCATTATTTGATTTGAGAGGTTAGTACGATGGGTTGAAATGAGAGGTCGCTATCTATGCACCTTAGTTGAAAAGGAGCTGTTAGGTATGATATATTTGTATGGGGCAGATTCTAAGAAGTCCAGAAATAGGCATACATGAACACCACTTTTCAGTGACCCCATGAGTAAGCCAAATATTTGTTTGTAGAAAGTGCTAACAAACAACTCTAGTCTCTACTTTTAATCTCCAGGTAACTAAATGCAAAGTCAATTCCCATCTCTTATCCACTTGACTCCAGTCCTTTCTACATCACACTGAGTATCTTGTTCTATCTTCTTTTACTTTCTCTCTGCCTTAGCAATTGTCTTCACACCTGTGTTTCCGTCCTTCTCTTGCCCTTTCTTTGACACCCACTGTAGCTGGGCCGTCTTTCTCTTCGCTCTCCTCTTGTCTAAACTTTTGCTCTTATGTAGCCCCCTGCGCATCAGTGGAGGTACCGCCTTACTTGGAGTGAAACGATTAAAAAAATGTCCCAAACCTGAAAAAAAAACAGCAGTACTAGGAAAAGTCATCGTCCTGTAAAAGGTACTCTCTGCCTGACGTCATAGAAACGTGATGGGGAGCACCAATAATGTGATATCTTCAGATCAATTATTACTATACAAATAAACGATAACTTGGAATAAATTCCCAAACAGCATCTTCTGTTTCTTGTATAAAGGGGTTATAACTCATTTCAAGTAAGGATGCTGATGATACCATGGGCAGAGCACGTGTGTAACGATGAGGTGTTGGAAAGTGTGCAAACGAGAAGAAAACTGATAATAAGCATCTGGAAGAGATAAATGATGTACCTGGCACACCTAATGAGGAAGGATGGCCTGGAGAACTTGATACTCACAGGTCAGATACATGGAAGAAGAGACAGGGGAAAGCAGCAAGAGACGTACTTGCTAAGTCTGAGCAAATGGTTGACGGAGCGGAGCTTAGAAGCGATACAAAGAGAAAAATTACTGAGAGCGACAAGAGACAGAGTCAAGTGGAAGTCCATGATCGCCTACGTCCTGAATGGATACGGCACATGAAGAAGAATTGTCACAGTAGTTTTTGCTTGCTAAATTTAGGAATAAAGATGTCATTAAATTTTGCCCTAAGTATAATGAGCTCTACAATGTTCGATAGAATATGTAATGGTTGCCTGAACATATCAGAGTACACCTGTCTACTTGAGCTGCAAGTTGAAGACGCTTGATTAGGCGCCTGTGCCCACTTGTGGTTTATACTGTGGATCTTGGTTACGATTTCTGGGTGAGAACGCATTATCCCACGTAATAAAACTCTCTGATTAAAGCCAGTACACTCAAGCCTCGGTCACGATGACTTGTAACTTCGTGCTAGCACCACCATCGCCGCCTCTCAAATAGTTTTGTCTACTTAATTTCACTATTTTTTTTTATTCATTTCACCTGAAGCAAGGTGATAAAGCTACTAAAACGTAAGGGGTTATTAAGAGTTTAAAAAAAAGGTGAGAGATGACATTAAAGAACAGAATTCAAGGTTGATTCAAATTATTACGATTGACATTCCATTTTAATTTTTGCATATTTCACTCGTAGTATGACGCTGGAAGAGAGTTCCACAAGCAAGAGAGAAAAAATAGCGTAGAAATTACAGATAGATTAAGTGTGATTTGCCTTTAAAAAAGCAAGAATTTTAACATTCAGAATAGTCCTTCTTTTAGGCCACTCAAGATTAAATAGAACAGTCTACCCAACTACTTTATGCATACCTGTTAGAAGAAAGATGGATTCATGTTTTTTCTTTGTTTATTTTTTTTTTTGGTTTCTTAAAGCAAAAATGAATGAAAAAGATGAAGTGAGAATTTGAAATCGTGTTGCAGAAGGCATTTACACGCCAATAACCGTTACGATACCATACCTCCAGATCATTTTCGAACATATTTTGTAAAACATTCTTATATTGGAAACGTTACCTGGATCTCTCGATTCTTTAAATGTAATGTTATTAATTCACCAAATACAACACAAGAACTTTTTTGTATTGTTAAGCATAAACAATAATATTAGTATGGCTAGAGTGTGCATCAATTTCAATTACTGCAACTGCTTACCCACTGATATAAAATGAAGCAGAAAATCTTTTGCTGTAGATTGTTGCCAAAATGATTGTTTTATTAGAAGAATTGGGACGTTTTACTGCTAAAAAGTCAAGAGGAATATATTCCATAAGGAAAGAGGATAAAATAAAAACAGAAAATAAAAATGATAACGCTGTGTTGTTGACAGGCCGATTTTTCTGAAAATGTTCTCCCTTCGTTCAGAATTCCCTCGAAGCTTGTGCAGATTCCCTCAACAATGAAGACAACCTCAATTTAGAAGACAAACCAAAAATCGATATTTATTCAAATGATTAACATTCAGAAGCGAATATGACGCTCGGGTTGTGAGGA
Organism: Ascarosepion bandense; assembly: GCA_037127315.1. Taxonomy (NCBI): domain Eukaryota; kingdom Metazoa; phylum Mollusca; class Cephalopoda; order Sepiida; family Sepiidae; genus Ascarosepion; species Ascarosepion bandense. The sequence goes on along the minus strand of JBBBDQ010001003.1, from coordinate 886,738 downwards.
GAGCTGATCATGCGCTAACTGTCATTCTCTTAGGCAGTTTCTCCCGTGACGAATAACACACGTCAATTTTCTGTCATCACTGGTTGGTGTCCTTGGAGTGCATTATGCATAAAATGAAGAACCAAAAATGTATACACGGCACTAGAATTGATGTTTCCGGCCTTGCTCCTGGAGATTAATCGATGAATTGACTGCTGGTTTATAATCTTCCACACACAAGTGTGGTGAATTATAAGAAGACTTAAATTTATCTCCACACACACACACACACACACACACACACACACACACACACACACACACATATATATATATATATATATATATATTGAATTTGAGTTTTGTTTGATGGCATATCAACCTATGTGAGTTATTTAATGCCAAAAAGGTGGGCTCTTAATGTATTTTTTAATGTTCGGTTATAGTGAGGAGGTTGATTTAGTCTGATTTTAATGAAAACTTTTTTTTATTCTTTTTTATTTTAGAAAACTGAAAATGTCTTCTAGTTTTGTATTCAAAAATGTTTTGCTGAGAATATTTTTTCCTTCAAAATTGTGTTATTGCAATAGTTTTTCTTCAAAAATGAATTGTTGGTTATATTTTTCCTCTAAAAATGTATATTTTTCTATAAAAGTCTATTTTTACGTACATATTACTATAAAAGTGAATTTTTATACCTTCATAGTGTTTTGACCTCAGTTTGGGGGTTAACTATTTGCCCATAGCTGGGACACTATCAGGTGCTACACATCCAGATCAGAGTGGACCTTGGACAACAGCAATTAAAAGGCGGTTCCATGCTCCTCACAACCTCCAATCAGAGGCCTTGCTGCTGGATACAGTTTACCGTCATGCCCAGAACCCCATATATACATATATGCGTGTGTGTGTGTGCGCGCGCGTGTATATATAAAAAGTAATTTGTGAATATGAAAGGATTAAAATCAAACAGTATAAAACAGTATACATATATATTCAGAGATTATAATATGGATATATTATAATATCACTACAAATGTAGCTATTTTGTTTCGACACTTCTTGTGTCTTGTCAAGTGATGTGGTTTATTTTTAATTGAATGGTTTTAAAAGGTTAAAAACAAGCAAAAGCCCTTTAATCAGGGAGGTATTGTTGTATGTACAATGTGGACCAATCAGAGTAAAGCAACTTCTAATTTGAAGAATATGTGGGCAGACTTAAAAATAATCATGGGGGGGGGGGCATTAGTATCAATATTAATATTAGTACATTAGTATTAATATTACCCTATATTCGGTTATATATATATATATATATTCTCCCTCTCTCTCTCTCTCACTCTCTCTCTCTCTCTCTCTCGTGGATGTGTCTAGCCACACTGATGAGCTGTGATACAGCGAAACAGGCTTGTATGTGGATGTCTAATATTATATATATATATATATATATATATATATATATATATATATATATATATGTATGTATGTATGTATGTATATACAGAGAGAGAGAGAATTTTTCATACTATGTTTTATTTTGATCCGGATTAAAATAAAACATAGTATAAAACATAATCTCTCTCTCTCTCTCTCTCTCTCTCTCTCTCTCTCTCTCTCTCTAGATAGATAGATAGATAGATAGATAGATAGATAGATAGATAGATAATGTTGTATACAATGTTTTATTTTAATCCTTTCATATTCACAGATTAATTTTTTCGTGTTGTAATTAAAACCATCAAGGAAGGCGCCGTAATTGTCTTCATCTTTTCCCCAAAATGCTTTCAACCTCATCCAAGATCGTCTTCTGTGGCGATTTGCTAATATAAAAAAAATAATGTAGTTGATAGTGTATTTTTCTTTGCATGTGCGTTCGTTAATACAAAAATTATCGTTATATAAGCGAGGTAAATTTATTTATCTTTGTTAAGTTTTTTTTTTCAGAAACTTACAATTTACATATTTTAAAACATTGTTATAATTGTATTCTTTAATTTATAATTTAGATATTTTAAAACCTTGTTGTTATAGACATTTTAAAAGATTGTTGCGATACCCATAATTAATTATATTTAATGTTGGTTGCAATTTTTTTATATAAAGAGCTTCATGAATTTGAAGTTTTTGTGTTGTATTTACATTTATTCTCAGGATCTCAAAACAATGAAAGGTCGCTACAAGGCACGGTGGGAGAAACGAATGATGGCTGACTACTGCTGGAATACCAAGCGGACTTAAATAATATTGAACATGACAGACAATCAAGAAAAAGAACATTTTTACCAAAGTTCTTATGTTCACGAAGGTTTTATTCTGCTGTTAGTTTATTAAATGATTTGATGAAAATAATTGTTAGTATTGGTGTATTCAATTGTATTATTTTTAAATATTTACAGTCTGATTGTTATTGAAAACATAGTATCTCTAAACAATCAGACCAATATTTCTTGGTTTAAATACGAACTGAGAGGTTTCTTTTATTTTACTTAAATAATAATTAAATACTGTTATAGTTTAATATCATATATACGGAAAACAAATGAAAAATGCTTTTTTTATTTCCAAAAATAAAAGATTTCTGTACTGCAAAAACTTTAGCTAACAAAACCAAGTAAGGTCTTATTCAGATTCCGTATTTTCAAATTAGATTTTTTATGCCTCGACATCATTTCATTTTTTTTTACAAGTATTATTCTTCATTTTTTCTTTTTGTAAAATGCTTCGTCAATTAATTCGGGTCATATAATCTTAGTTTTCAATAATTACGATGCATAGAACGTTAACATAACATTATTCCATCAAAATTTAACTCAAACATAGATTCATACCACTTCAAATGGCGGCCATCTTGAAAATAACGACCATTTTGTTTTCCAATATGGTTAAGGTAATTATCTGAGGGAAAAGATTTTGGAGAACAGGTATACATAATTTAATGCTTGTACCGTCAATTACTTCAGTAATCTGCTGCATTAGCGGCTGAAAGCGTTTGGAAAATTAATAATTTCGGAACATTTTTACATTCCTTAACTCCAACAAAAAGTAAATATGTAAGAATATATATATACAGTACTGTGCAAAAGTATTAGGAGAAGAACTATTTTATCTTTTATGAAGCATATTGACAGAAAATAAACAATTTAATTAAAGTAATGTTATTTCATTTACTCAACAAATGCTTTAACAAGAAAAAATACTTGTTACAAAATAAATTTAATATTTAGTATAATAGCCTTTTTCTTTGATCACAGCCTTCATTCTGTCAGACATTGACATCACAAGCTTCTTCAATGTATCTAATGGTATCTCCTGCCAAGCAGCTTGTATTTGTTTGCAAAGTGTGTCTTGCGAAGTAACATGAGATTTATCATTTTTTTATCCAAAATATCCCATAGATGTTCAATAGAATAGTTTCAAAATAACTCGTTTAATAGAAAATAGGAAAAATTAAATATAACTTCTTTTTCATAAATTTCTTTTACACCTAGTTTTAAATAATCAATATTTATTAGCACTTTACTTGGCTTTTCAACCTATATTTGAATTTCAGTGAGGTTTTTTAGGAAAATCACCCCTATCATAATACTTTTCCACACTACCGGTAGTGTACAAAAGTGTTAGGACAGGGGTAGTTTTGAAATTTATTCTGATGCCTCATAAAATATAAAATAGTTCTTGTCCTAATACTTTTGCACAGTACTGTATATATATATATATATATATATATATATATATATATATATTATTATTATTATTATTATTATTATTATTATTATTATCAGTACAAAATTTGATAACACCAAGAAACAAAGTAAACTTCGTACTTACAGACATTTTCAAGATGAAGAAATAAAAAAAAAAGAAACACGGAAATGACCGACCGGTTTTTATCTTGTTCTTCAATATTTTAAAATATTCAAGCTGAAGATGAACATGTAAGGGGGAAAAGTGTGGTAGGCACTAGATGGTAATTATGTTGAGTCAAATCGCACAATCTTTGTTTACGGAGAGACGGGGTGATAGCTTTGATATATAGTGTCTCCAACGCCTGTAAGTGAAACGCTGAAGATGAACCAGACGACACAGTGAACCGGTCCACACTAAAGCCACTCACACAATTTCTGCTATTTATCAGGTGTTCAGTGATTGCTGAAGTTGACCCGCAGAGACATCTGTTTTGAGAATTCTTAATGGCACATGTTGCTTAATTCTGTAATCCAATCTTTGTGACGTCTTTTCAGTCTAGTCATTACCACAACTACAAATAAACTTACAAACAACAGAAAAAATTTGATGGGGAGGAAGTAAGTCCTTTTTCATAAACGGAAAAGCAGAATGAATGCCAAAATGGACCCTAATATGGGTGGAAAAATAACAAGAAGTAACTGCTCAGGAAATTTGTCTAGCCAAAAGATCATTACGTGAAGCGATGTAGGAAACCTTAAATAAACTGGACATTTTCCACAATATACGGCTTATCCTTAGAAAAAAGTGTTTTTATCACGAATCACACCATTAACAACATCACCAGGATAACAATTTTTGGATAAGGCGCTGCGGATAAAAACTAATTCCACGTCCAAATAACTTTACGTGCAAATTTTTAGAGCCATAACAAACTTTGTCTGTGTATGTGTCTGTGTATGTGTGTGTGTCCGTTACCTATAGACTGCGAAACGGCTGGGCCAATTTTCTTGAAAATTTACACAGTTTTACTATAAGCATCTGCGAGTGTTCTTAGCTAGGTTTTCTGTCGAGGTACCCCTGATAAATATCGAAAATCGACAATAGAAAAAATCGGCTTATAGAAGGAGTGGTCCGATTTTAATCAAATTTGATACACTCATAGACAAAGACATAAGAAACATTATTCAGAAATTTCAATGTTGCAGTTCTTACAATAGTGCAGAAAATCGATAATATCCCCGATATCGGAAATCGATACCCCCGATATTTTATCGAATCTGATCAGAAACCGATATTCAGTCATTAATATGGCTCATTTTTTTCAGTTTTAATCCCGATGAGTACGATAAGTTTTCAAGGAATTACTTAGGTTAGTTTATCCTTGGATAACTTATTTGACTCCGATATTGGAAATCGATTTCATACCTGGTCTGATCAAAATCAGCTTTTCAACCCTTTTATTTTAGTTTTGCTTCGGGTTTGGCTCTAAGTAGGTATAATTGTAGTTTTTAGTCTTTCGTGCCAACGTTCAAATAGTCTGAGCTCCAGAACCATGGATTAGTTTTAAAGTTTTCATTACACCCAAGCAACGCCGGGTTATACTGGTAGTCTATCTATGTGTGGGTATGTATTTTTAATTTTTTACGGATTTAGGAGTGGATTTTTGTACGTGAGAGTGTTTTTCAGCTAAATATTGTAATATTTTTGTAAATGCTTATGATATATTTTGTTTATAACTCTCAGTAAACCAAATAAGTTTTTTTTTATTTCTTGCTTCTTTCTAAATATGAATGATCATAATTTCTAAAATGTGCTTTGTTAAAATTGTTTCAATTTGACCTCCAGAAAATAATTTATTTCTCGTCTTTTTTTTAATAGAAACAGTAAATGGTAAAATATTATATTAAATTTTTACATAGACAGACATTAACAAGCGAGAACAATAAATGCAAAATGTTGCTTAAAAGCACGAAAGACCTTAAATAAGTTTATATTCTTATATCTTGCACAATTGCTTTGATAGCTTCTAATAATCAGCTGCTAAACATTTAAAATGGTTAAAATGAGCTGTTGTTAACCCGAGCAAGAAATATCTTGTTAATTTTAACACCTTTAAAACGAAACTGCTCATTTTTAATCTTCTAAAAAGACCTTTTTTTGCTCTCCATCAGTAAGGCTAACCTCCTGGAGTGTAACTCGATGCACCTTCTACAATTAACGATTTTAGTTGACATGAAGTGAATTGGGTATATTGTATCAATTGCCATGAAAATTGAGTCATTGTGTCATAATAACACATCTCTCCAGAATCTTTGAAAAGTTTAACATTCGTCAATTCTTTGAATATTGCTACCACATATGGACTGGTAATTCTGCTATGTATTTAGAGATTTTTGATAAAAGACAAAGAATAATCTGCAATGTTATTAGTACTGACTTGGCATCTCGGGTTCATACAATTTCCTATCGCCGTAACGTAAATTTCCTGTGCCTTTTCTATAAATATTTTCATGGTAGTTCTTTTGCGCTTTTCGCTAGACTTTATCATATTAAACGCAGTACTAGATTCGTAGTAAGATCTTATCTTTTTAGCGCCGAACTTGCTTGATGTGATGTTAACTGTTTACTTCTCTCGCACTTCTCGTTTGTGAAACTCTCTTCCAGGTTTTTGCTTTCTACTTAAGTTTGATCTTTAAAAATTTTTAAAGTATCAAGTGCATGTTAATGGTTTCTTTCTGGCTTCTTAAATCTTGTTCTTTCATTGTTTCTCCTTCTTAATAATAATCTTTTTCTCATATTACCTCACACTTGGTAATTCCTTACGTATTAGTGGCTTTGTTATTTTTCTTGCTTTTCGTATTCATTTACTGCTATTTACGCAAATATAACCTTCACTTTTCCCTCCAATTAATCATTACCTTTCACTCATGACCTGAAGTTTTCCAGGTGACCATCCCAGATTTTTTTCTTCAGACAGTTAAGTGCCATACGTGATACACGCATGGGCGATCATGTCTCCAAAGAGACATGACTGACTGGGCAGAAGATTATCCCGTAGTAGGTTGCCATTGCTTTCTGCGGTAGACTGGTTGCCGACCAAGGCTATAGAACCCAATCTGTTATTTAACCCATAACTGGATGGAAGAGACGAATTAATACCTTTCCCGAGGGTAGTTGCGCGTAAGTGAATGCAATAAATTCGGCTGGAATTCGAACTCGGCCCCCCGATTTCTCGTTCCGAGCCGATATCCAATGCACCACAACGCACATCATTTTCTTCAGTACGATATTTAATAAAATACTAATTTTGAGCATGCTTTATAAGAAGAATAGAAATCATCTCTTTGAACTTCAAGTGTTTTGGATAGGAACAATTGGGCCTGAGAGAGAAAACAAATTGGATTCCTGATCGGTTCTTGAATGAAACGTAAATGAGAATTTCAAATATGAGATAATTATCAAATTCTTATTGATCCGTGAGCATTGATTTCAACAAACAAAATCTTTTATGGAGAATGTCATCAACGAATGCAATAGAAAACAAAGATATTTTTTCAATGGAGAAAATGGGGGAATAAGATTCAGTAAAAATCTTGATGAGACTAAGTTCAGTCGACCCTTCGTTGCAACAGCAGCATTAGATCGAAAATAGCTGAATAAAAAATGTTACTGAAAAAAAAAAATGAAAACGTTTGTAGAATATGATGGTGAAGATTTATCCGACTTTAACTTATCTTTAATTTCCGATGGGATAATAAAAAAAATTGAAAATGACCCTATAATCTACTCGTCAACCTCTGTTCTCGAATGTAATAGCTTTTCTCCTCCGTTAACACGGATGGGAGAGTAGCTTTGAAATTTATCAAAACTTCTAATATATTTAGAAAAATCACAGATAAAATATTAAATTGTTACAAAGATAATGGACGATCAAAGTGTTGTATTTTGTAAAGCCATTTTAACATAGTATTCACGGTATATATATTAGATTAATGTTAGTATACATAATAATTAATGAGTGTTCTTCAATAATTTTGAACCTATTCTCAGACAGAAATATTCTTCAAGCATAGAACCACTTAATTATGACGATCTTCGTTTATTTTTCTTGCATGAGTTTAATCTTGGACACAAACTTCTGCCAGTATCAACAAGTAATCAGACAGCACGAAGGTGGTTCTAACAATTCCGTTCTGAGGGACTTGAAGATGAAGAACGTAGAGGACGGTCATGCAGTCTTGGCAACGAACAATTGCAAGTAGTTGTTGAGCAAAACCCACATGAAAATGTCAGAGATATGTCTCAGACACTCGGTGAATCGATATGGTTTAATTCTGATTCACGATAATCCGCGGCTACATGACGTAAGAATGACATTGCAAAAACTCACAGATTTGGGATACAAGAGTTTACCACATCCTCCCTATTCTCCTAGCCTTTTTGCCACTGATGATCAATTTTTTAAGCACTTAAGCACATTTTATGGTCCTGGACATGACAGTAAACTGCAGCCGGCAGCAAAGCCTCTAATTGGGAGGTTGTGAGGAGCATAGAACCACTTCTTAATTGCTGTTGTTTCCAGGTCCACCCTGACCCGGAGTGGTAGCACCTGTTAGAATCCCAGCTATGGGCAAACAGTTAAACCCCAAACTTGGGTCAAAACACTATAAAAATATAAAAATACACTTTGATAGAAAAATATACATAAAAATAGGCTTTTATTGAAAAATATACATTTTTGAAGGAAAAATGTTACTAACAACACATTTTTGAAGAAAAATTATTGCCATGATATATTTTTGAAGGAAAAAAAATTATTCTCAGCAAAACATTTTTGATTACAAAACTAGAAGACATCTTCAGTTTTCTAAAATAAAAAAAAGAATAAAAACAAAATATTTTCATTAAAATCGGACTAAATCAACCTTCTCACTATAACCGAACATTAAAAACCCTTAAAACCTTAAAACCCCATCTTTTGGCATTAAATAACCGACAGAGGTTGATATGCCGTTGAACAAAACTCAAACTCAAAACTCAAACGAAGCACATTTTAAAAGGTAAAACTTTCAAGTCCAAACCAGAGGTGGAATCATTTTTCAAAGATTTTGTTGCATCACAGTCAGTAACTTTTTTATAAACGAGGAATAAATAATCTCGTCGATTGATGGCAGAGGTGCATAGATGCTCAAGGCTCGTATTTTGACTGATTTCCACATTTCTACAGTTTTTTTGTTTTTTTTTTAATCATCTCACCCCAAGCAAGGCATTCCACTGCCACTATTGCGCATGGGGCTACATAGGGGAACGTAAAGAGAAGGAGTGGATAGACATAGGGAATGTCAGGAGAAAGGTGACAGATGAGTAAGGATAGCGAGGATGAGGGTCGGGCAGATGGGAAGAGTGCTTGATAGAATGGGAGCAGGTTAGTGTGTTAGGAGGTGTGTATTGACCTTACATTTAAACTCCTGGAGATTGTAACCGTCGGGGAAGCAATCGTTTGGAAGAGAATTCCACAGTCGGGAAGTGCGAGGAAAGAAACTGTTGGAGTAGAAGTTACGGCTGCATTTTATCGGTTTCACTGTAAAAGGGTGGGATCTAGTTGCTAATCTAGTATCTCGTACAAATTCGTATTTAGGGGGCACCAGTGATCTAAGTTCATCGGAGCAGAAGCCGTGAAAGTATTTATAGAAGAGACACAGGGAAGCCACGTCTCGCCGGTGGGAGAGAGACTGCAGGCGGTCTGCCAAGTCGGTATCTATCACATTACAGACCCTCCTCTGAACCTTATCGAGAAGCCCGAGGAGAACAGCAGGGGCACCCGACCAGATATGGCAGCAGTATTCAATGCACGGGCGGATGGTAGATTTGTAAATGTGCAGGATAGATTTAGACGGAAAAAACTTCCGGGCCCTACACAGAGAACCGACTTTCATAGCAGCGGATTTAGCAATGGATTCGATATAGTCATTCCATTTCAGGTCCGCTGAAAGTGTGAGACAAAGGAGGCGTAGTGTTTTACTCTCTGGGAGGCAAGCCTGGTCCATGCTAATGGGAGGTAGGTGAGATTGTCGATGATGGTTAATTGACAGTAGCTTCGTTTTAGAAGCATTAAAATTTACTAGCCATTTCTTACCCCAGTCCAATATGGATTGGAGGTCTTTTTCAATCTCGGCTGCGAGTTTAGCTTTGACGCCTACACCAGATTTTTGTTGGAGGCGAGAGTAAACTGTGGTGTCATCGGCGTACAAACCTATTTGGGTTCTTATGGAATCAGGGAGATCATTAATATATATCAGGAAGAGTGTAGGACCTAAGATGGAGCCTTGGGGGACACCTGCGTTTGTAAGGTAGTTCTGAGAGGCATGTCCGTTTAATACCACTTTCATTGTGCGGTTAGAGAGGAATGACTGGATTAGTTCAAACAAATGTCCAGTTATACCATAGCTCCGCAGTTTACATAGAAGGCCAGCATGCCAAACTCTGTCGAACGCCTTAGATATATCCAATGCAACGGTTCGAGCTTCGCCATTCCTGTCGAGTGCCTGGTATATGTACTCGGTGATGGTCGTTAGCATATCAGCAGTAGACCTGGTGAAGCGGAAACCATATTGCTTGTCCGAGAGGATCCTGTGTGCTGTGAGATGCTGAACCACCTCGGCGTTGATAATGGCTTCGAACACTTTGCCAAAGATCGGAAGAAGGCTGATAGGGCGGTAATTTGCAGGGTCAGAGGGTTCTCCAGTGTTTTTAAATATAGGAACTATAGAGGAAGATTTTCAACAGGCAGGAAAGCAGGAAGCAGATAGGCAGAGGTTGTAGAGCTTAGAAAGGATAGAGGAGAGTTCAGGGGCACATTTCTTTAAGACTATGGTTGGGATTCCGTCACCACCGCTCGCTTTGTGAGGGTCAAGTTTTAAGATTATCTTAGAGACAAGCGAAGGTGTAATGTGGACATCATTCAGTTGTGCCTCGGTTCTAGGTGAGAAGTCGGGTGTAAAAACTCCAGATGAGTCCAGACTCGAATTGTTCGAGAATCTGCGGGCAAAACATTCAGCCTTATCTGCTGGGGAGGTGAGGACCTCAAATTTGTTGATTAGCGGGGGTATTGTGGACTTGCTCTTGTTAAGTACTCTTTTACAGAGTCGCCAGTAGTCTTTAGAGCCGAATTTAGAGCATGCTATGCGTTGCTTCATTCTGGCAGCAAACAACATCTTAGCTTCGTTAAGTATCCTTTTACACTTATTACGAGCTGAAGTGAAAAGGCGCCTGTTTTGTTCCGACGCATAGTTACGATAGAGTCGGAAGAAATGATTCCGGTGGGCAATGGCAGCCGAGCAAGCGGGTGAGAACCATGGAGACGAATGAGATTTAAGCTGGAATTTCCTAGCAGGGATGAAGGCATCGATGCCAGCCTTAACCCAGGAGGAGACCTCGGATGCACATTCTTCGATGGGAAGACTAAAGACGTTGTTCCAAGGGATGTCACAGAGGAAGTCTCGGAACGAATCCCAGTCTGCTCTTTGATAGCAGTAGGATATTCTACTTGTCTGTGTTTCATGGGTCGGGCGGGAGTGGAGTGAAATATTGACGGACACTACAGTGTGGTCAGAGTTTCCAAGTGGGCAGAGTTGTCTGGTAGTGCAAGAGTCTGGGATGGAAGTGAAGCAGAGGTCTAGAAGTGAGTCCATTCCGTTAGGGTTGTCGGAGAAACGCGTGGGGAAGTCCACTACTTGCGTAAGGGATTGGGTGATTGAAAAGTTCATGGTGTGGACACCAGCAGCGTCAGTGACAGCGTTCTTCAGCCACTTGGTGTGGTGGGCGTTAAAGTCACCAAACACGAATACATGGGCAGAGGGATGGGTAGAAATGGCTTTGTCAATATTGTCAGAAATGATGTCAAGTAACGAACAGTCAGGGGAGGAAGGAGAGCGGTAGAGAAAGAAGAGATAGCTAATCGAGCTGAGAAGTGAGAGGCGGAAGCACATGAAAGAATGATCTGGGGATTCAAAAGATGACACCCTAGCTAAAGGAAGGTGTTCGCTGACATAGACACCAAGCCCATGCATATGAACATTGGAGTCCTTCCTGAAGAGGGGAAGGTAGCCAGGAACGCAGAACTCAGATGAGGGGATAAAAGGGTTAAGATTAGTTTCACATAGGGCTAATATATCAGGTGAGTTATTATGGAGGAAAGAATCTACGCTGGGGAAGTTGGTGCGGATGCCGCGCATGTTAGTGAAAGAGATGCAGACAGGTTTGGGCGTTTTCAAATGAGCTGGTTTAGTTTTGTTATTATGTTTGCTTTTTTCCATAGTAATTCAGTTAAGGAGTGGTCTTAGAATAGAATCAGTCGGTCAATCATTTGCAACTTGTGAAGGATGGAAACTGGCGCGGCCTACAACATCATGTGGCCTCGGGGTTGCCCACCGAACGTTCATGCAGGGACGCCCGTCCATGCGCGATATGGCACTACAAGAACCCCGGTATTATTCAACTGTTGATCAGAGCAACCTCTCAAGATGCTACGCAAGAGTTCGGGCTCCTAACTTCCAGTCGGAAGCAGCAACCAGGAAACTGCCAACCCGGTACCCTCAGAATGTAAAGACGTTGCCACCATACTACGTAACTGCAAAGAGCTTCCAGCTGAACTAACACCAAGACCAGAGAAAGGGGATGAACCGGGAACCCCTTCCTAAACAAGAAACAAGGTGATCACCTCTAAACTCATTCAAAAGAAGTGGGTGGAATGTGAGACCGGGCGATAGTAGAAACTATCTACTCCAATTAAAAAAAAAGAAAAAAAAAAGAAAAAGAAAAAGTGACTGCGGTTTACAAAGTTTTAACTTAGTAAAAGTCAAAAATACCCTTGAATAGCAAAATTATTTACACAAATTAAGTGACGAAAAAAAAAAATCAAAGACGACCAAAAGACGAAAAAAAAAAAATAAATAAATAAAATAATTTCCAAGAAATTTCACAAAAACAGACTGAAAAATGGACTGAATCCCGGTTGACTTACCACAAGCAGCTAACACTGTAAAGTTGATTTAATTCAATTTCTGAAGACAAAAATAGAAATTAAACCGTTTTTTACAGAATATAGTCGAGTTATGTTGCTTGCGTTCGCTTGCCAAAACGTTAAGAATTCAATATCTCGAAGACAGAAATTTAAATCTTCTACAAGACAAAACTAATGGAAATAATGTTTCAAGAATAAAATCATGTTTCTGAAAGTGGCTAATATTTTTGTATCAACCCTAATACATTGCATGGTACGAGGTTAAACACTCCGAGATCTCAACGCTCGCAATCACTTGTGAGATTGGAATTTGAGTAGATGTTGCTATCTTAAGGCATTAGAATTATTTTACACTATCGGTAAACGTACACCACGAAATGATAAAGCTTTAATAGTTTGACAACGACTGAATACTTTTCTCTGTCGTAAAATGTTAAATAATCAGTCCGGGTTGTATAATTGCAACATACAAAATCTTTATTGTAATACGTGACTAGATTTTAGTCTGACGTCACGAGACGAATAACAATGGCGCGTTTTAAGAGTACTTAATCTGACATGGCTGCAGCGGTGGAGAAAGAACAGTCAAAAAAGTGATTAACAAGAAAAGAAAGCTTAGAAAGAAATCTATATATTTATATTTTGTCAACGTGAAGATTTACATTCACGAAATGAAAAAGAATAATGAGAACAGACTTCGGTAAAGTTCGTACCTCAGGTTTCATGGAAGAAATAAATATATAGACAGTATCCCTAATTAAACAAAATAAAAAAATTAATTGAATAATCAGTCAGTTAAGTGCCATACGTTTCGAGACATGACTAACTGGAGAGAAGATTTTTCCGCAGTAGGTTGCCATTACTTTCTGCGGTCGACTGGTTTACAACGAAGGCTATAGAACCCAATCTGTCCTGTTAATTGACCTGTAGCTGGAGAAAAACTGACGAATTACTACCTTTACCAAGTGTAAATGAATGCAAGGAATTCAAAAAGAAATTCGAACCCGGCTCTCACGAGTTCTCGTTCCGAGCCGATATCCACTGCCCCATAACGAACATTATAATTAACTAGCATACACATTAAGCATACCGTTTTTGTTTGTTTGTTTTTGTTTGTTTGTTTGATTTTTTGTTTTTTTTTGCAAACCTCACAACTCTTAAACAGCAGTTGTTCATAGAAACAAATAAAATCACCACAAATGCCGCCTACACACAGATAGCAATCGCCCACGCACAAGCCCTAACCTGCCTTGACAGCCAGTCGGATATAAAACAGAACTCATATTATCTGCATTCTTAACAGTATTCTTAAAAGCTGTCCTGACAGCAGTTTCAACTAACTGGTCAAAATTCAGATACACAGCTTTCCAATGAAGTAATTTTCAATTTACGCCGTAAGTCATAAAATCTATATAAAACAAATACAAACTTTCTACAAAAAGAACTTTTTTTCTATCCTTGTAGTTTTTCCCTTAAATTGTTATGTAAAATACTTCGTTTATTATAAACAATGTTTACAATTATCTTTTGACTTATTTAAAAAGTTCCAATGCGCAAACTACTTATCGAAATTTGTATTGACGATTCATTTCTTCAGGTGGATGAAGAGAAAAAAATAAATTTAAAAGTATAAGGAAAAAGAATCACAACGACCGGATTTGTGAAATGAAAAACAATACTTCAATAGGGAATCATTCAGTTAAGTACCATACGTGATTCACGCTTAGGCGATCATGTCTCAAAAGAGACATGGTTGACTGGACTGATTTTCCTACAGTAAGTTGCCATTGCATTCTGCGGTAGACTGGTTGCTAACCAAGACTATAAAACACAATCTATCTCATTATTTAATCTATAGCTGGAGAGAGGAAAGACAGAGAAATACGTGGTATTCGAAGTCGGCTCTCCGATTTCTCATTCGGAGCCGAAATCTACTGCGCAACAACAATTTTAAATTATGGAGTCTAAAAAGCATTCAGTTTTGGACGTTAAGAACAGTTGTAAATATTTAAGTCAGTGATCTCACACACACACAAACACACACAATATATATATATATATATATATATATATATATATATTACGGAAAGTCCCGAAGATTAAAGAAATTATTTTGTTTAACAATCGACATATTAATGCTGAATGACACACATTTTCGCAACAAAATTTATCCTAAATAATCAGGCCGGTAGAATAGAAATATAAATATATGTATACATTGTTTGATTAAAACAGAATATCTTCTGAAATACAAATATCAATTAAAAATAATGTTCAAACAAATAAATTATATATATATATATATATATATATATATATATATATATATATATATAGCTCTAATTTCTTCTTATTGAATTTTATATTGAGCACATACGTTTTGCTCGTAAATCTTCTTCCAATTGTATTCTTAATTCATCTGGAGAATTTTTGCTTGACTTTCCACTTAGAACTTAGTTTCTGTTGACTGATATGCAGATAACTTTGTTCATAGTTTCTGATATAACCTCCAACTTGGATACCCACAAAGCACGTGAATCTGATAGTATTACTCTTTAAGAACTGTGCGCCAGAACTGGCCACTGTTTTTTCTAAACTCTACAATAAATGCCTTGCTGCTTCTTGCTTTCCTGATTATTACAAATCCTCTTCTAGTGTTCCAAGAACTCGAGTGAACGGTCTGACCATTTTAGTTATATATCTATTTTTGGCGAACTACTAGCGGTTCTAATAAATTCTGAATTGTTTAAGCGTCTCAGCCTTTTTTCAGACAAGCAGTATGGCTTTCTCTTCTCTAGGTCAACTGCTGATGTACTAACGATTATTGCTGAAGTCTATCAAGATTTAAATAAGAATGGTAAAAACCAAGATATTGCTTTGAGCATTTCGAAAGCGTTTGACAGGCTTTGACATACCAGTCTTCATCCATTACAAAGGTTATGGTATTTGCGAACGAATTTTCTGTTTCAATCTTTCTAAACGGCCACTCTACTAGATCATTTTGTACTAATACAGGTGCCACCTATGGCTCCAGCCTTAGTTTTACCTTGTTCTTAATTTCCATCAATGTTCTTCCTGGAGATTTCAGTTGTCAACTTGGTATCAATTCTGGTGACACAATCATTTACTGCTGTCTCAATAGTAAATCTGACCAGTACGATAAGATTGACTTCTTCTTCTATGTGCCCTGTCCCTTCAGAACGCAGGCGATCATGGCTTTCCACGTCTCCCTATCCCTGGTGGCTCTTATCACTCCTTCTACTGTTACAACATGCAACCCTCGTTCCATCATCCACCTGATTAGGTCCTTCAAATATGTTATCCGATGCTTTCCTCTGTCTGTTTTTCCCTGTATCTTGCCTGTTAGTATCAGGTTCTCCAAGCCCTTCTTCCTCATTGTATGTCCCAGGAACTTCAGCTGTCTCTTCCTGGTGCTCATTATTAATTACCTTTTTGTTTCCATCATGTCTAGGACCTCATCATTGCTCACATACTCGATCCATGATTTCCCCAGCATCCTCCTGTAGAACCACATTTCAGTTGCTTCAAGTTTTTCCTTCATCTTTGATGATATTTTCCAGCATTTACTGCCATATTGAAGAACTGACAACACATAGCAATCCAGTACTCTCTTCCTTGTTTCGAGCGAAATTGTCCTGTTTCTTAATACTTTGCTCAACTACTGGAATACTTCCTTCACCATACCAATTCGCCTTCGGATCTCTGTGTCGCACTTTCCGTCTTCTGTTATAACACTTCCCAGGTATTTGAATTTTTGTACCTGCTTGATTCTAGTATCCCCAACCTGTATTTGGCATATTGGGCTGCTCTTTTCACTGATGACCATGCATTCGGTTTTCTTGCAGTTTATTTCTAGTCCTTTCTTCTTACTTTCTTCCACTACCTTCTGTAGGAGGTCTTGTAGTTTCCTTTCTGTGTCTACTATCAGCACAGTATCATATGCGTATCTTAGGTTGTTTAAATTGTGGCCTCCGATTACGAATCCAGGCACAACTTCTAGGGTTCTCAAAATATTCTCGCTGTACAAGTTGAACAGATCGATGAAAAGACACATCTTTGTCTTACGCCCCTTTCTATCTTTGTATATCTGCTGAATTCATTACCTGTCCGTGTACCAGCGGTTTGCTGCCAGTAATGATTCTTGATTACTCTTAAGTCTTTCCCAAATATGTCAAGGCTGTCGAGCATCTCCATCAACTCTTTGTGGCGTATTTTCTCAAACGCCTTCGCATAATCAATAAAGCACAGTTATATGTCCTTTTTCATTTGTATTACCCTTTCAGGGAGCATCTTAACCATAAATATGGCATTCCTTGTTCCAGTATCTTTGAGGAAACCGCTCTGTTCTCGTCCTATCTCTGGCCTGATTCTACTTCTCGCTCTATTCATCAGGATTCGGACGATCAGTTTTGTTATATAGCTCATTAAACTGAAGGTTCTATGGAGTTCGCACTCGTTTGCTCCTGGTTTCTTATGTAGCGCTATGAAGATCAATTTGCTGAAGTCATCTGGTATTACACTACTATTTCATTTATTATTTCTATAATTTTCTTTATAACAAATTCTTCCCGGGCTATCAGCAACTCTATGACTATGCCATCTGGTCCAGCTGCTTCGTTTCTATTCAGTTTGGCTATTGCAGATTCCACTCTAGTCTTTAATATTTCCGATCCGTCCTCATGGATTGACAGTAAACCTAAAACAAAAATAATACTAAAATCTTGTGTTAACTAGTACAGAGAGTGGCTTGTTAATTGTAACGTTTCTGTATATTGTGCGATGTTAAGACTGTGACCGACAACAATAAATATCTGGTAGGACTTCTAATTCTCTCAGCATCACCCTGTGCCACTTTCTTGCCCGGGTTGGCTGGTTGTGACGCTTGTTCTCGTCGACGGTCGTGACGGCACCAATTGTGTCACTCTCACCTGGCTGGCTGGTTGGTTTGGTCGCTCGCTGGTTCGGGAACGAATCCCGCCGCGATAATGTCGAAACGGTACCCGCTGTATTGACGCTTTCGGGCCGATGTTGCTAGTCGTGATGATCTCTTCACAAAAGCTGGTTTTCAAGATGTCTATTGCAACAAAGGATCACTACCCACGTTGTGATTTGACCTCAGAAAGCCGCTTTGTGCAAATTCAGTAGCCGTCTTTCCACCAGAACCAGACCGGACACTCGTGTACACTTGTCGTTTAAAATAAACACGGCACCAAAAAAATAAATAAATAAGTGAATCAGGTCGAACACGCCTGGAGTGTTACGGAAAATGTCTTTATAAAAAAACAATTATTAGTTACAGGAGCAGATAATACAGTTGTCGGAATGCCAATTTACAACGGAGAGAGGATTCGCTGAAAAATATCAAAGCATTCAATCTTCAAATACAAGTGTCTTTTCCAAGTTTCGTTAAAATATCAGAGCCTTTCAATTTCTTTTTAAAGTCTTTTTCACATATTTTCTATAACCAGAGCTGTCAATTCTCTATGCAACTTTTAAAACAACAAAGCTCTTTCGGGTCCTTATCGGAGCTTAACGGAATTTACCAAATCAGAATCGGGTAATGGCGGCGACATGACGGCGGCGGTGTGGAGGTTGGTTTATCCTTGTCGCCTGGAAGCTCTCTCCCAACTCAACTTCTAAAAATTATTTTCATAGCAATGTGGGCTTTTTGTCAAGAATAATCTCAATTCACCCAAATAAGTTTTAAAACAATAACGTTCTTTCGGGATTCCTATCGGAGGCGCATTATTCAACATTAACTCTTTAAGTTAATCGGCGCCAGGCTTCATTCGACATTAACACTTTAGCCATAAGTTGTATGGTAGGCGACCAGCCGTGAGTCATGGCTCCCCAGTTGGGAACTTTTTCCACAGTCGTTACATTTCGACTGCAATTCCAGAAACTCACTCCAACTCTCTCCTCAACAACTACTCATTTTTCTCGCTGAGTCCGGATTTTTATCACCATCTCCAATCCCCTCGGGGGACTTGGCTGACTCAAAGCTTTTGACTAATGAGACTATTTTCTAGCCGCACGATTTGCGGGGGGGGGGGGCATGGCTCGACGAATGAAATATCAACAGCTCACATGACGTAATGTCTTTCTGTCTTCTTTCTTTCGATTAAATCATATTTAGATTTTTCAATTCCCACAAATTCTGTTCTCAGGAACAACTATTGAGGATTTTAACCCGCTTGACTTCATCAAGCAAATCCTGACATTTTGTTATGGCTACTTACATGATTTTAGCTTATCCAAAACGACCCGCTTCGAACAAGAAAGAAGAATAATTATATTTCTCTCTTTCTTTCTCATCTCTTACCTAATTTTTCTATTTCCCGGATTTTACAAGTACATGATAATATTAAAATAGCTAATTTTTTTATTCCCCGGATTTGATCGTATTAAAATATTTTTTTTACATAAGCTCACATCGCGAAGCACAACTAATAATACCACTAATATCAATTTCTCTCTCTCCGTTGTATTAAACCAAACAAAAGAAAATATACCCGCGAGGGATAGTGTCACACACCCTCCTAGAAATATTGAATAAGTTCGGTGAGAAAACACATGAGCCCTTTTCTGTTTTTGTGCTTTTGTTGAATTTAATTATTATCGGTATCGAGATTCTAACATACGAAATCTTTATTGTGACATGCGACAAGATGTTGGACTGACTTCACAGGATGAGATAAACTAATGAACAAGTAGTTGTTGGCAGTGGCACGTTGTACGAGTTCTTATCCAGCAGAGGTACAGAAAAGTCTGAAACAGTTTGAAGATTTTTAAAGAGAAAAACTGAAATAAAATAGAACGTCAAGAATATCTATTACCCATCAGGCATTGCGGTTTTGGAAAAATCAAACAATCTTAAATGAGTTTTTGAAGAGTCATGAGATTTCCTATTCATTGTTTCCCAGTTTTCGCCAGCAGCGACTAGAGTGAAAATTCATTTTTTATTTTAAGTAACGATTTCTCCATCTCAATTTTTTTATGGATTTGTTGCCGCTAACAAGCAACTGGGTTCATTTTGTTACAAATGACTATCGGTTTTCACTAAATGTGGAAATTTATATGGCTTGTTACCATTTTCTATATTTCGTACTTTTGGTTTCTGTAGATTGACTGTATGAATTAAATGAGGATTAAAACATATTTCGAATAGAAATAAAACGTTTTCTTGAAATCAGTACCATATTTATAGAATACACGACACAGAATGAAAATTTTATACTGAAATCAGGTTAACTGCGAAATATGGCTTCCAAAAACTTTTCCACGCTGGTTTGAATTTCAGAGGTTTTTCTTCTCCTAGACCTGTTGCCACCCAGGGCTATATAGAACATAGTCTGTACTGCTATTTGTTCATAGCTGATTGGAGAAAAGATTGATTCATATTTGCCAAAGGATGAGTCGGTCAGTTAAGTGCCATACGTGATACATGCTTGGGCGATCATGTCTCATACGAGACATGACTGACTGGGAAGAAGATTATTCCGCAGTAGATTGCCATTGCTTTCTGAGGTAGACTGGTTGCCAACCAAGGCTATAGAACCCCATCTTTCTTGTTATTTGACTCATAGCTAGAGGGGGAAAGATGTATTATATTAAGTAGTAATTAATGGGAAATCAGTTTATTACTTCATAGCAATATAAAACTGATCCCCCACTTAATGCTTAGTAGAAGACTTAATCATGTTTCCAACTATTATATTCAGTCAGTCAGTTAAGTGCCATACATAATACACGCTTGGGCGATCATGTCTCGAAATAGACACGACTGACTGGGCAGAAGATTATCCCGGAGTAAGTTGCTAAATCTTTCTGCGGTAGACTGGTTGCCAGCCAAGGTTATAGAACCCATCTGTCCTGTTATTTAACCCAGAACTGGAGGAAAGAGACGGATTAATACCTTTCCCAAGGGTATTTGCCTGTAAGTGAATGCAAAGAATTCAACTGGAATTTGAATCCGGCTTTCCGATTTTTCGCTCCAAGACGATAGCCACTGCACCACAACGCACATATTAGTTGGAGTAAAATATGAAGAAGTGATTAATTAGAATGGAAAAATGTTTAAAAGTATTAATTGAAACCAATAAAATACTTATAAGGATTGTCTTGGAAGAGTTTGAATTCTAATAACCCTCACAAAGCGAGCGGTGAGGACAGAATCCCAACCATAGTCATCCCAACCATGAGGGACGATATAATACCTAAGGTCCTTATATATAGCCAGCTTGGCAGTGGACAAAGGACTGTTGGACGGCCGTGGCTCAAGTATTTTTTTATAATCATGTCGCCTCAAGCAAGGTATTTTACTGCCACTGTTATGCAGAGGGTTATGAGAAAGATTGACAGGTTACAAGGGACGTCAGGAACATGGAAAAAGAAGGATGAGAATACTGATGAAAGTGGGGTGAACGGAGAAAGGAGCATGAGAGAGAGAGAGGGGGTGCAAGTTAGTAAAACAGAAGATGACTATTGACTTTACATTTGAATTCTTGAAGATTGTAGCTGTCGGAAAAGTAAGTAAATGGAAGAATATTCCACACGCAGGAAGTGCGAGAAAAGAAGCTGTTGGAGTAGAATTTGCGTTTACAATTTATTGGCTTCAGAGTAAAAGGGTGGGACCTAGTTGCTAATCTTGTAGCTCGAGTAAATTCATATACAGGGAAGCTAAGTTCATCAAAACAGAAGCCGTGAAAATATTTGTATAAGTGTCACAGGGAAGCCACATTGCGTCGCTGAGAAAGTGACTGTAGTTGAGCTGCCATATTACATTCTTCGTTGGATTTTGTCAAGGATACCTAGGTGGATAGCAGAAGCACCCGACCAGATTTGCAGCAGTATTCAATGCACGAGCGGATGGTAGATTTGTATATGTGCCGGATTGTTTCAGACAGGAAAAAAAACTTCCTGGCACTGAACAGAGAACCGACCTTCTTATCAGCGGATTTAGCTATGGATTCTTCATAGTGATTTCACTTGGGGGTCTGATGTGAAAGTTAACCCGAGGAGGCGCAGTGTTTTATTTTCAGGAAGACTAGCCCGATCCATACTAATGGGGAGTAAGAGCGATTGTCTGTGATGGTTAATACAAACTAATGAGTAATCTCTCAATTATCAATGTGTCTCATACTAACTTGGAGCGAGTTGCTTAGGTCAGAAATAACTGGAGATATCTGTGCCAAAGTAGTATCAGAAATGTTGAAATTAGTCGTATTGACCGGTTAAGAGACGAAAGACAACGGTGAAAAGCGACAGCAGATATTCATTTTTCCAGAGTTTCTCGTTGCTGTACAATATGTGAACTAGTAGGCAGGTTCCTAGTGGGACTGAAGCACCACATACGGCACAAACCTAGAAAACTGAATCAGGTTGTCAGATCCTCATATATCGAAATAGAGAGAGAGTCTATCATTTGTATATGAATTATCTGCTTTCTTGTAAGTGTTTTCGTCGTCATTTCATAGATTCGGTTTACCTGATCTAATTACGAACATCTAAAAATGTCAAATTTGCTTGTTTGAAAATCAAATGGTGGAAAGATCTACGGTAGCCTCATCCAGTAAAAACAATTCCATCATTAAGATTATTACTTGATTGACCGAAAGCATACTTTCTATGCCCCACTCTCCTCCGTCTTTCAAATATATTATTTTACCCATCGATTCTACGGTAGTTCGTTAATGCATTTTGTCGTAAACCTAATTGACACATTTCTCTGACCAATAAACAGCGCGTTTTTAACCTGCGTGTGCATAGGTTAATATCTTTTGGGATTGTTTTTCATTTATCTAGTCGTAGGTAGGGGTATGGAAAGTAAGCCGACGTTAATCTGAGTGTGCGTTCATCTTTCGTATGCGTCTGTAAAATTAACTCATCTCGCTGATTACTTAATTCTCTTCTCGAGACAAGATCGGCAATTCTGAAAATATCTTCCTTGTTTGCTTAATGTCGGAAAAATCACCTTTAATTAACAAAGGTCATCTTTAATTAACAAAAGTCAAAGGCTAAATTTGAAAGGTTAATTTGAAATTTAAAAAAGATCACAAAAAATAGTTGTAGATTTGATGTGAATGATTTGAAATGTAAAATTGGTAGTCAAAAATTTGTGATTTTTTTTAGTTTCTAGTCGTTTGAATATTCTTAATTTTATTAAAATTGCCTTCAAGTCTATATTTTTGACTTTCATACAATGTAGTAAGAAAATAAATTTATTTTATTTGGATTTTTTTTTTCTTAGTTTCCGATATTTTAGCAGAAATTAATGTTTTCTTGATTTCTAGATTTCTTCATTTAGCAAATGTTATCCAGAATAAAGTTTTATCCTTTCATATTCTCACATTTGTCAGAAATAAAACTTTTCTTGATTTTTAGACTTCTTTTTTTTTCGAGAAATAGAAATTTTCCGGAATTGAACATTAATGATCCCAATGTTTTAAAAAATAAAGTCTCTCTGATTTCTAGATTTCTAAATTTCCTCAATTTTGTCAGAAATAAAATATTTCTGGATTTTCAGATTTCCTAATTTCAACTCTTTTGGCCGTAATAAAATAAATGTTCTTGATTTCCTGACATCTTAATTTCAAAAGATTTGTCATAAATTAAAGATTTCTTGTCTGCGATCGTATTAGTTTCATCTGAATAAATATTTTCTCGCTTTTGACATTTACAATTTGCTAAATTCTCTCAGAAATAAAATTTATTTTAATTTCGAGAGCAGTATTCCCAATATACATAAATACAAGTTTTAGGTTTTTAAATTTCTGGATTTTAAGAATTTTGTCAGAAAGGTTTTTTCAACTCTTAATTTCGAAAATGTTATAAAAAAATAAAACTGTCTATATTCCTTGATTATTTTTATGAATTTTGTCAGAAATTAAATATTTTTATTATTTTGTCAAAAATAATTTTCTCTTGATTACTAGAACTTAATTCACAATATTTTGTTAGAAATAAAAGTTTAAATGATATGTATATATTTTAAATTCCACTATTTTTCAAAAATAAAAGTTTTCGTTAATTCGACATACATATATCGTTTTCTGGATGGATGGATTTTTTAACTACCAAGGTTTTGACGAAAATAAAATGTTCTTGGTTACTAGACTTTTAAATTTCGAAAATAGTGCCAGAAAAAAACTGATTTATTAATTTTGAAGATTTTGGTAAGATTTATCATTCCCTTGATTTATAAATGTCTTAATTCCCAACATTGTTTTCACTCCAATCCATTGTATTCACTTACGCGCAAAAACCCTTAGGAAAGGTATTAATCCGTCTCTTCCTTCCAGTTATGGGTTAAATAGCAGGACAGATTGGGATCTATAACATTGGTCGGCAACCAGTCTACCGCAGAAAGCAATGGCAAACTACTGCGGGATAATCATCTGCCCAGTCAGTCATGTCTCTTTCGAGACATGATCGCCCAAGCGTGTATCACGTATGGTACTTAACTGCCTGATAATGGATGTGCGTTGTGGTACAGTGGATATCGGCTCGAAACGAGAAACCGGGGAGCCGAGTTCGAATTCCAGTTGAATCCATTGTATTCACTTACGCGCAAATACCCTTGGGAAAGGTATTAATCCGTCTCTTCCTTCCAGTTATGGATTAAATAGCAGGACAGATTGGGTTCTATAGCCTTGGTCGGCAACCAGTCTACCGCGGAAAGCAATGACAACCTACTGCGTGATAATCTTCTGCCCATTCAGTCATGTCTCTTTCGAGACATGATCGCCCAAGCATATATCACGTATGGTACTTAACTGACTGAATTTCCAACATTTTGACAGAAATAATAATATTCTTGATTTGTAGATTTTTAATTTCCGAACATATGCCAGAAATAAATGTTTTTTCAAGATGTAATGTCATGACATTAACTTAATTAGAAATAATAGTTTGATTTCTGGATTTCTAATGTAATGTCGTCAATTTCATTAGAAACAATATTTTTCTTTATTTATTGATTTCCACCTTTTTTTCTGAAATAAAAGTGTTTCTTGTTATCTCGTGTAATATCGTCTATTTTATTGTTTCAAACATTTTGTCAAAAATAAACGTTTTTTTGCATTTCTTGCCTAAGTCTGTATATATTGTCAGGATTAAACCTATACTTTGTTATACTTCTTGATTTCTGATCTTTTCTTGGAATTAGACACCTTGCTTATTTTCCAGATATTCTTCTTCTTATTCTATGTGCCCTGTCACTTCAGGAGGTAGGCAATCATGGTTCTCCACGTCTCCCTATCTCTTGTGGCTCTTAGTATGTTTGCTCCTGTTACACCTCGCAACCCCCGTTTCGTCATCCACCTGATCAGGCCCAGCAAATATGTTATCCGCTGCCTTCCTCTGTCCCTTTTTCCTTCTATCTGGCCTGTCAGTATCACGTTCTCCAAGCCCTCCTTCCTTATTGCATGAACCAGGAATTTCAGATGTATTTTCCTGATGTTCACTATTAATTTCCTTTTTGTTGCCATTCTTTCCAACACCTCATTGTTGCTTGCATGCTCAGTCCACGATATCCGCAGCATCCCTCTGTAGAACCACATTTCCGCTGCTTCCAGTTTTGTCCTCATTTTCGATGATATTGTCCAGCATTCACTGCCGTATTGAAGAACTGACATCACATAGCAATCCAGCACTCTTTTCTTTGTTTCTAGTCAAATTTTCCTGTGTGTTTTCCCGATAAACTTCCAAAATTTCATTCAGAATCAAAATTTTCAGGATTTTCAAAGTTTTTAATTCCCAGTTTTCTTTCATAAATGAATGATTTCTTAAATTATAACTTCATTTCCGAAATTTTCCCAGAGTTAAAATTTTCTTGATTTGATTAATTTCTTCAAATTAGAAGTAAAACTTTTCTTGCTTTCTAGATTCATTGCTTTAAAAAATGATTTAGAAATAAAAATTTTCTTTTATTTGTAAATTTCTAAAATTTTGCCAAAATAAAATTTTCTTGATTTTTAGACTAATTTTCTCAATTTTTTTAAAATGATTTTGTTAGAAAAACAGTTTTCTTTATTTTTAGACTTCTTAATTCTTTCAATTTTGACAGAAATAAAAGTTTTTTTTGTGTTCTAGATTATTTTTCTCCTTTTTCGCAATAAACATGATTTTATTTCTAAATTTTCTACATTATTTTTTAGAAATAAAATTTTTCTTGGTTTCTAGACTACTTAATTTCTACAATATTGCCAGGGGTATTTTTGTTATAATTTCTTCAATTCTATTAGAAATAAAAAATTTTCAAGATTTTTAATGTAAAAAATTTAGGTGGAAAAAAACATTGGAAGAGAAAAAAGATAGTACATTTTGATCCCATCTTGATGACATGGTCTCCAAGATTGACTCGCTAAGCCTAACTCACAGTCATCCGTGCATATGTTATACTGTATGTCAGAATCTTAAGAAAGAAAATTCAAAAATCAAGATACCGAGGATTTTAAGAATCAGCATATGTACTAAACCATGTGCAAATTTCTGGGGAAATATCTTCTTTTTTTTCTGGGATTTTTTTTAATTCAATTTGTCTCGTGCTGTTTCCTGGTTCTGATTTGCTATTTGCTTATTTTATTATTTTGAGGGGTAAATAAAAAAAAACTGTTGTTGAATGCTTTATGATCACGAGGGATTTCTGAGTCACGTTTTGTTTTATCCTGAGGGTTTCTATCTTCATGACTAGGTACCACTTCCTGCCTTTTTCAAACAAAAAGAAAATAGATATCTTATTACCGGGAAATAGCCGACAGACACTTAGCGTTCATTTCTACGTGCCTCATCACACCAAAAAACAAGCCAATAAAAAAGTAGAAATAATCTTTTTTTCTTCTTCTTTCTCACTATCTTCTCCGATTTCTCCTCTTCCTTCTCCTCCTTTTTTATTTCTTTTTTCCTCATCCTGCTTCTTCTAATTCTCCTACTTCTTTTTCTTCATCTTCTTCTACTCCTCCCTCCTCGTTCTCCTTCTTACATTCTTTTATCGATCCGCCTCTCCTTCTGTTTCTCTTGTTTCTTCTCATCCTTCTACTCTTTTTTCTTCTTTAATGATTTTGATGCCAATATGTGTAAATTTAAAAACATTTTTCCGTCATTAGTTTTGAATCCACGCAGAAGCAGCTTGATTTTAAAGAAACAAGTTTTTTTTCTTAATATCTGAATACTTTTTTTACTCGTCCAAATAACATTATTCTTCTTCCTCCTATTATTATTATTATTATTATTATTATTATTATTATTACCCCGTACTAATAGCGAAAATCTGTTTTAGCCTCTTAGTCGTAAATTTGACAATTTTTACAATGTTGTCGAATATTTCTCTTGACTAATCAAATGTAGTAAAAATCTGACTACTTTCGTCATTTTATCAGTAATATCTGCGTGAATTTCTGGGATAAAGAATTACCTTATCTACAGCCAGACTATTCTCTTCATCTTTGCTGTTGTTATCATATCAGTCAGTTAAGTGCCATACGTGAATCACGTTTGGGCGATCATGTCTCGAAAGAGACATGACTGACTGGGCAGAAGATTATACCACAGTAGGTTGCCAATGCTTTCTGCGGTAGACTGGTTGCCGACCAAGGCTATAGAACCCAATCTGTCCTGTTATTTAACACATAACTGGAGGGAAGAGACGGATTAATACCTTTCCCAAGGGTATTTGTGCGTAAGTGAATGCAATGAATTCAACTGGAATTCGAACTCGGCTCCCCGATTTCTCGTTCCGAACTGATATCCACTAGACCACAACGCACATTCATCATATAATTTTTCCTAAACACCCGTTGAAGTCGGATTGATAAATATTTCAACCCTGTGATAACAATAACAACTAATAATAATAATATTCTTCGTTTAAATAATGTAAAATAATAATAATTGTCTGTATTTTCCGAGATTATGTACTGTAATTATTTATACTATTTACATTGTTCGGACTGTTGTCCTCATTGTTACAAACATACCCACGACGTTTCGGTCGTTGTACTTTCCGGTCTTCTTCAGGATCTCATTAGCAGCTATCTCTTTTTTAACTCAAGTCTCAAAGTTTGACTTCACCATTGCTGTAGCCGGGTATTTGACTCACAACTCTTTCAAGTCACTTACATGTCACTGGATTAAACTAACGCTTTTATTTACTGTGCCATGTGTCCTCAAGAATAAAAGCTTTGAAAGCGTGACGTCACATGGAGGTAGAACAATCTAACACGGTGGATGAAATAAGTGGTTCGGTTCGAAATTTCGATCAGCTGAAAAAGGCCGGAGTTTACAACGGTCAAAATGTCGTGAATATGGCAACAAAGATGAGGACAATTATTCGAACACTGTAAATAGTGTAAATAATAATTATTGATTGTTTGTCAGAGATTTGCTGAGCTTTTATTGAACGTAGCCATTTCGATTGTGCTAGTTTTGTCATATGTGGTAAAGAAAGAATTAAAAAAAAAGTTCTTTAAATAAATAAATAAAAACGCAGCTGGTTTGAAACGAAAAGGCGTGAATAACAACCGAGAAATCACAACAACAAAAAAGAATCTTTGTAAATGATTTCGTCTTTATTTAATATGACAACAAAAAAAAATAGGATATATAAACCAAGATTTATTGTGAATCAATTTTTGATTTACATCTGATATTTGTGAAAAATATATTCATTTTTATTTGCGATGTGCAGATGCAGATACGCGGACATAAATTCCAGAAATTCTTTGAAATATATATTTTTAACCACTTCATGAATATTCATGAACATTCTCAAATTTAAAATTCTTGATAAACCAGTGACATTCTTGCTTTTGTAGATAAACACACACAACAAAATAAAGCCTTATATCTGCTATAATCAAAGTCCCCCAGGGAACGAAATTTGTCAGTTAAGAAGAGTTTTTTTTCTCTTGTATCTTTTTATTTATTTTGTTCCTTTACAGAACAGATACACTCTATCTAAAAATAACTTAAATATACTACACTATCTAAAACTTTATATATATATATATATATATATATATATATATATATATATATATATATAGTGTATCGAGACGGCAGAATTTTCTAAACATATACTGTTAAATATAAGAGAAAATGAATGTCTATTATGCTTAATTATGAGCCGTTCTAAACATCATATTTTGGCCTTAATTTCAGGTGAAAATAAAGACAAAAACTGTCCAAAATTTGGATATTTTTTATTATGCTGGTTCTAAGCTTTCAGCTAATATGAGCCATCTTCAGAGAGGATACAGGGACGTTAATATAAAGAAATCCGTAATCAAACATGATTTTATCTTGTGCTGACATAAAACATTGCTAAGCAACGATAACAGTCACCGAATAGCAGACGCAGTTCGTAAATTTGTAATGCGGATCTACGATGTCACACTGCGTGATTGACCAAAATGTTAACGGAACCATATGTCTAAATGCAATGTAATGTGTTTGGACCAGATTGAAATGGGATTTTATTAAGTGTGGGTTGTTTTAATTTTAATGTAGATGGCCTCCAATATCTGAAGGTTCATTTTACTTTCTTTTGTCTTTATTTTCACCAGAAATTAAAGCGAAAATACGATGTTTGGAACGGCTTATGATTAAACATAATAGACATTCATTGTCTGTTATATTTAACAGTATATATATAAATACATATATATATATATAGTTTTTATAAAGTTGAATTTTATGTTAGTGAGGTTATAAAGAAATACATAGCCCCTCAATACCAGAAAAAAATCAAATTGATTATTTTCAATAAAAAAAAATAAATCAACTTCTCTGCAAGATCCAGATTACAGAGAACCCATATCATTTACGAATACACATGTCCTTTAAGAAACTACATTCTTGATTAAACCAAATTCCTTAATAATTATATTGGTCATACCACTACATGCCTATCAAGAAGACTCAGGTTACATCTCTTTGATTCAATTAGGATTCATTTAAAAACCTACTAAACTTTATCCGCAACGTTTAGCTAAAAGGTACAAATATGATAGCCTCATTAGCATTTGAGAAAAGGCTAAAAATATTGAAAGCCTTAATAATAATAAAAAACATTTAATAACACCAACAAAAACAGATTTTACACAGCTTATATGCAGAAATGTTATACGAACATGAGAAAAATTGAATAAAATATTGAATCACAATATCCTGTCAGTTGACTTTATGGAATTTGTATGAAAGACTGAATATATATATATATATATATATATATATATATATATATATATAGGTAAATAACTAACCTAGAGAGCCAACGAACCTACCAAGGTTTCACCAATTTAGATCTTCAGGGAAAGAGAACCAACATTCCCTAAAGATTCAAATTAGTGAAACTTTGTTAGGTTCGTTGGCTCTCTAGGTTAGCTATTTATTTTGTTTGCACTACTTGCGTATTGAGCGCTTTTTGTTTTAGGTTACCCGTCTCGGGTTTTTTGTTTTTTTGCGGGGGGGGGGGGGCTACGTACTTTGATGTTCAAGTGCTTAGCTCGTTCTTTTTATACCATTTTTCTTTCTGCGTACGTACTCGGAGGGTTTATCGAGAGAAGTATAACGACAGTTGCATTTACATTTATATATATATAGAGAGAGAGAGATAGATAGATAGATAGATAGATAGAGAGAGAGAGAGAGAGAGAGAGTGAGAGAGAGAGAGACTAATTTGAAAAGTCGGCCAATTATGCTATCTTGGTTTCAACTTTTCTGTATCTTCAGGCGTTTTACATTTCGAACGCGTAACAGGAACTTCTAGAATGCATAGAAGGAAGTTTAAAATAAAGATGGGGATGATCAAGATTTATAAACATTTTCATCCGGATTTGTACGATCTTAAAATATATTTTACGAAATGTTTACATCCGGACCTTTCATTTAGTACCTTTTTTTGCTCTGGAAATGATAGTACGGTTAACTCCTCTTCTTAGTGCAATCTGCAAAGATCACCACTGTAGCAAGACCTGACCGTTTTTAATATGCTTCAAGGGTTTTTGCTATTTTTTCTGTAAATTTCCAGACGTGGTTGGCTAGTTTGGTACAATGTTTAAGACTTTAGAATTTGAATGTCGATTTGTGAATACCATCCATCGTTTTTTAAAATTCTCTTCAGTACATTCTACATATATTTTTTCTGTCTTTATATCTTGTATTTGTACTTTATAAATAACTCCTTCTGTTTTACAATCTTTGTCAAGTGGGCATTTTCTTTTATCTCTGCTATTACATTTTTTCATTAACGATATTTTGCAGCACGTTATTTTTTAAATTCATAGTATGGTGTCTTTTTATGTAATTTTCTGAATTGCAGATGCAGCTGTCATTTAATTTAACAGTATTTCTATCTTGTGTAAATCTGAGTTTTCAGAAAAGTGTTTATTAATCAATTCGAAAAATATTTTGCCTATTTTCAACTTGACTCTAAATGAAAAGGTGGGTTGAACCAAATAATGTTTCGTTTCCTCACATTATTCTTTATTTGCTTATTTATTTGAGGTTTATATTCGAATTTATTTTCATGGCAATTTTTCCTTAAAGCTTTTTCAAAATCTTTTTTCTTCCATCAAACATTTTTGTTATTTAAACCTGGAAAACGTGAGAATTTATTTTAAAAATGTATTTCTAACCGAACTTTCAGCCTTCTTCATGACATTGAAATGAGGATGCTAAAATAACGCTTCTGACGTTATCAATGCTATGGAACAGTTGGTTGAGATGGGCAGCTACAGAGAAATTGATGTTGCAGTCTCTGATTGCTTTTTATGGTTTATATATATATATATATATATATATATATATATATATATATGTGTGTGTGTGTGTGTGTGTGTGTACTAAGACAGCCATCTTTCATGCAAGTTTTCAAGTTTTGTTAAGAATGTGAGACAAAATGCTGTGGTTAAGTTTTTATGTACTTTTTTATGTGATTTTATAAATTATATAACAAAGAGCCCGGATGTTTTATTTATCCAAACGCTTTCAGTTCTAGTTTTAGCCATTATCTAGTATTAATTTTTTATTTAACTTTCAACGGAATATATGGATTGTTTTATGTATTTATGCATGCATCTAGAGTTATAAGAACGTTTTATTTTCTAACCACGGTCAGTACATTTTGACCTTGTTCATAGTTGATATCATTGAGTGTTGGCGGTTTCTTTTTTTTTCATAATAATGCTTTCATTAATGTATTTTTTTACATGCAAATGATGCTATTATATTTGTATTATCGACGAGTATCTTACGGATAGGTTAATAGGTCTTCATATGTAATTTAATGAGACTTAATAGAGCTATGATCAGAGAGATGTAACATGATTTTTCTTGTTAAACATATTGTAGTATATCCAATATAATTATTCATTATTTATAGTTTAGATTGATATTTATAGTTTAGATTGATCAGGAACACAGTTATTTATAGGACAGATGAATGGAGGATGTGCGTTGTGGTGAAGTGGATATCGGCTCGGAACGAGAAATCGGGGAGCCGAGTTCGAATTCCAGCCGAATTCATTGCATTCACTTACGCGCAAATACCCTTGAGGAAAGGTATTAATCCGTCTATTCCTTCCAGTTATGTGTTAAATAACAGGACAAATTGGGTTCTATAGCCTTGGTCGGTAACTAGTCTACCGCAGAAAGCAATGGCAACCTACTTCGGGATAATATTCTGCCCAGTCAGTCATGTCTCTTTCGAGACATGATCGCCCAGGTGTGTTTCACTTAACTGACTGACTGAATTCGTAAATAATATTGATTCTCTGTAATTTACATCTTGCTGGGGAATTATTATTTTTGATAATGAGATTAACGTTTTTGAGTTTTTTTAAGAGATAAATTTTCTTCTTTTTTCAACAGTAGTTGTGTATTTCTTTATAATATGTCTAAGTGAAGATTCGTCTTGCTTTTAGTAACTCTGCATTTGATTTTTGCAGAAAAGGTTAATGTTATTGATTGTTCTATTTGTTGACGTTGTTATTCGTTACTTTAGAAAGAAAACGTATAATATATACACAGGGTGTGATGGGTAAATAGTCACTTTTTTATATCTTTAATTTCGTGTTTGAATGTTGTCTTTGATTTAGTCAAATGCACAGTAGAATAAGGTTAGTTGGGCACCGTCTGTGAGAAAAAGAGCACCATAAGGCAATTCACTTCGTCAGAAATTTGGAAACGACAAGCAGTACTGCTTGGCATTCGCACCGGAAACTCTAATACGAAGATTTCAGAGTGTTTGAATGTCAATCTGAGGAGAGAGCAGAGGATTCGGAAAGAGTTAGTTGAGTCTAATGGTGATTACGAAGGTACGGCGGCTCGAAAAACTTCATTTGATCGTTTTCATAAAAAAAAACTCCTGTATTTGTTGATAATGGCCTTAGACTCAACAAAGAGGCCTGCATCAATGTCTTGAGGAGGTGGTGCTGCCCTGTGTCAAGAGGGTGGCTGTTTGAAGACTATATCTGGCAACAGGATTCTACATCATGTCACAAAGGCAGAAGAACCCATTCGTGGCTGTCAGACAATTTCTACGTCCACATAACCCCCCTTAAATTTAGTCACCTGACTCCCCCCCCCCCCCCAGGCTGCAACCCCCTTGATTATTGTGTGTGCGGAGCACTTGAACGAGAGACTAACGACAGGTCCTTGTAGCACCAAAGATGAACTGAAAGCAAGGATTATAGCCGCATTAATCAACATAAATAAGGAGACCGTTTAGAAGAGATGCAAGAGATTCCGAAGTTGTCTGAAGGTGATATTTACTGAATATATTTACTCTTTAACATTTCAAGATAATTTTGTGCAAATTTGGTAAATATGTCTTTTAAAATAAAATACCAGTGCTATTTTAATTTTTGCGTAGGTTTCGACGTTAACAAAGTGCCTGAAGACGATGTGCCAGATCAGAACTGGAAACATTGCCTATTATTTAGATATTATTCAATAAGCTCTAAATACATAGCAGAAACACTAAATCAGATGTGTCAGCCATATTCAGTTCAAGAATGAAAAGCAGACTTATAATTGTGTAAGATCGATTCTAGCGAGGGAAATTATCCGGCACAACAAAGTCAATCAATGTTAATAGCAGCAGACCTAGCAATTGATTCGATATAATTTTTTCACTTCATGTCAGCGGAAAATGTTCGCTCGACAAAGCGCAATGATTCACGCTTTTAGATTTTAGAATCAGTGATGATAATGTAAAAAAAAAATGATTAACTGTAACAGGTCATTTCTTGCACCAGTTAACACAAGACTGTAGGTTGTTTTTTAGATCTGATTTTGATATTTTTCTAACTTCATTTTAGAAAAGTCGAAGTCAGGATTATCTACCCGTTAAGTATTAAAAGAAAAAAATATCGTTACAAAACACATAGTGAGTATCAAACTCAGTTTAATTGTCAGCAAGGCACCCGTCAAGATTTTATCGAGTGATTATTACACGTTTATCTTCAGAAATATGTTTATAATTATTCTATGGGCGCCATTTTTGTATTCTCCGTTGGTCATACAAGTATTACAACTGCATTCATTTCATGGTCAACTTTTAAGAAAAAAACTAAACTGTAAACAAAGTCTTATACTTTTTTTTTTAACTTTAGCAACTCTGCCAAAAGTTCCTCGCCAAAAAATAACCAGCCAGTGAAAATCTTTGAATGGGATACTAAATATATTAGTGAGGATATAAAGTTTAAAAATCGATGATATTCTAAAAAAATAAAATGACAAACGGTTTGGTTAACGAGCATCGGACTTGTTTCAAATATGGCGTCTCTCCCCTTATCATGTCTGCAAATCTCTAATTACAAACGAATCTCTCCTCTTCGTTAGTAAGATCCGGAAGAGTTCAGAGCAAAACATCCCATGATTGTATTAGAAAGCCGAAAGTTAGAGTTTATTATATTAAGCTTTTATCAAAATCCCTAGCTCAGGGCAATAATGTCTTCTCTGATTTTACTTTCTGAAACTAAAGAAAAGGCTATGATGGCAAGTGGCGATTTTAATTTTGTTTAAATTTCAAACTCATGCATCGAAAATGCTGTTGCATACACACACCGCAAAAGATATTGGAATGGAAACAATTCATTGGAACACTGCCACATATTCCGAAAATATTCTTGTGCACATTTTGTTTGTTTCTTTCAGTCCATATTCGAGAAGTCACGCGTACTCAGAAATTGGCACACACACGGCCAACTCTATTGGTGTAAAAACAAACAAAATGGTATCTTCCCCTTCCCGGAACGCTCCCGTTGTTCAAGTACATGAACTAGATGGCTGACTTTTGATAGACACACACACACACACACACACACACACACACACATATATATATATATATATATATATATATATATATATTTGCAATAAAGTGTTTTTGTCATGGACTTTTTTCAAGTGGTTCTTTTTCATGCAAATTTTCTATACTTTCGAACCAATTTTTAAGAATATTTATTGCTATTTTTATGACGATTGAGTCAGTAGACTTTGATGTTTTATTTTCTGATATTGAACGTACTATATATATATATATATATATATATATATATATGATTAAAAAAATTCTACATAAAGTTAAAGCAACCACAAATAGAAAAAAAAGGTTACATTGAAATAAACAACTCGATATCAATAAAATATTTGGCCAAAGTATTATGATATTTAATAATTTCTATTTAAACTTTCACCGAAAATCAGATAACCTTGTCCGAACTATAGAAACTATTTTTTTTTTACCATGTGGCTCGAAATTCCATAACTGTTGGTTCTCTTCACCTGGATATTAACCTTTTTTTAAAAAGTACTCAGTAAAACATATACTGTAGTGCATAATATAATTAAATTTGTTTTTCATTTAAAATTAATATAGTTTACATTGTGACACGGAAATTTCCATGTTTCGAGATGTTTCCTCGTCATCAGTGTTAGCTCATTATTGTGAAAATGATTTTCATTGGAATATAAGAAACAATATGTTTATTATTTATGGATGTGGGAAGACAGAAAAATTTATGTGTGTTTTCAATTTAACTAATCAGAATAAAGATCCACTTTAAAATTTGAAAATATAAGTTACATTTTTGGGGAAATACATGATTTCGTCTTTCAATCTTAAAGGCAAAAGTGTCAATCGACTGAGTTACTGTCTAGACTGCATTTCTGTTGATGTATCCATTATTGTTACAAGATTATTGTCTTAGTTTTTTATGTATTCCAGCCATTTTTTTAAATTGAAACAGAAAACATTTTATATTTTTTATCTGATTTAAAGAGATCTTTGAGTGTACTTATACTTTTTTTATTTCGATTCAGATTGCATTTTATAACAATTTATCATAAAATCTTAATTTGTAAAAATAATATCTATGTAATTATTAAAAATTGTAATATCTAATTATTTTAATATCTACTTAGTTATTATATCATAATACAAAAGAAATTATTAAATATATGTCATTTAGTGGATATTCTTTTTTGAAGAATTATTTTAACCATATTCAAATATGAATATTTTGTAATGTTTACATGTGATATTTATTTTATTACGTTTAATTAATGGATTTTTCTTTACAAAATGTAATAATATATAGTTTTTCATATAGACACGAAAGGTTTGGGTGTTTTAAAGACTTACATATTCTAGTTTTTGTTAAATTTTCTATTTTAATGTGGAAGTTTTGTTTGATTCATTTAGATACCAATAATATTTTGATAGGAATGCTCTATTTTTGTAATTATTATTATTAAATGCAGTCGTGAGTTGATAATTTTTTTTTTCGGTGATTTTTTAGCACTAACCACACAAAGCTTTATATTTCTATGGTTGTCCATAGAAGAAATAGTACATTGATAAACAATAGGTTCTGTAAGGAACCTGTTTTCCAAAGAACACTCGACATGGTTTCTACAATTACATTTTAATATTCTCTAAATAATTGATTTTAGTTATTGGATGATTCTTATTTTCAGTTAGATTTACATTTTTATTGAAAATATTATTATGATTCTTCATAAGTTTTCCCAGATTATTCGTAGTCTGTCAATAGTCTGTCCCCAATTTTTTGTTTTGAAACGGTTAAAATTTTACAGAATTAAACATAAGTGTGCAACAATAGCCATCTTTCCTTCGTCTATCTCTCTCTCTCTCTCTCTGCCCCTCTTGACCTGCGTATTTCCCTGTCTTGATATCTTATCCCTCTCTCTTCCTTCTCTCTCTCTTTCTTTCTACTTTCCTTTTGCCTTTTAATTTCTTTCGACTGTCCCTGCTTCCAGATTCATGACCACCACACACACTCTGACACTTTCTTGTTTGTTTCTTAATTTTATATTTCGCTGACAGCAGTGAATCTCTCCTTTTCTTTCCCACGTCTCCCCCTCGTCTGTGAATCCAAATTTAAGTATTCACTTTTTCCTTTCCTTCTTTTTATGTTTCCTCCTCATCTTCTTTCCTTTTTGATTTAGCTACGTGTTTTCCTTTCCTTGACAACATACACATTCAAACGAATTTTCGACTTTTCCATTTTATCAAAGGATCGCCGATGAAACGGGTCTAAACTTGCAGAAATGATCTTTCGATACTATTTCTGAATTTTTCCATTTATAAAAATATATATTGGCTCTGTAAACAAATAATCTTAGAGCCCATATATTTCTTTAATAAGATTTAAATATTCTGGCTGATAGTCGAAAATAAATATGGTCTTTAATAAATAAACGAGACGTCTACACAAATATTAGTATCCATGAAAAATAACGTTTAAAGTGGTAAGTATTTGCCGGGTTAATAAATAAGAGCTATTATTTCTTTAGAAAATTTTGAAAAATTATATATATAAGTAAGGAACAAAGAAAATATTTGCAACGTTTAAAACAATTTAAAACAGTGCTTACTATAAAAATAGAGCAATGAATATTTATTATAAATGGTCCTTTAGAACATGTACAAACTACTACAAAATTGTCCATTTTGTTTAGACATTGAAAGAACAATGTCTCATCAGGTTGTTAATAATGATGGTAATAATCGTTATTTTAAAAACAAATTTTAAAAACTCACTTCCTTTATATAATGTCGAGTGGAAGAAAGGGAAGGAAACACAAGTAGTTCTTTAGATTTTCTTCTCCACTGCTCATTTTCAGAAATTTACTCGGGGTGGCGCCCTTGTCAAAACTGCACTTATAATTGGAGAAGGGTCAATGCAACCGAGTTAAAGTAACGTGTTTAAGTTATGTTGAATTATGTCAACGCCAATCACCAAGTTTAAAGTTGCGAGGGAAGGATCCATGCAGTGGACACCGGATCATATTATTGACTGTGTTGGATTTTGAAGATGCTTTTTTTTTCTATTCCATTTTTAAATCCGTATAATACGTTTTGAAAGGACTAAATCGCCTTGTCAAAATTATAGTATCCCACTCTTCGTTAAGGACCATGAACACCTACTGAACGCTTGCGAATTCACAGTTACCGAAACGAGCGTTATATAACACCTTGGGAATAAATTTTATATATATATATATATATATATATATATATATATTGCTCTAAAAAGAAAAGACGTCATACTTATCCCAAACCGGAGGAACCTTTCGACCAACACTTTTCAAGGGCTTCGTTGGCAAAATTACGAATAGGGCAAGAACGAAGACAATATCAAAAGGGGAATTACTCACAGTACTGGGAGAAAGTGGAATTCGTTTAAAAATAAACTTTAATGAAAAACATTAAAATGTGAGGGGGGTTGTAAATTTAATTCCACAAGAGTGATTTAAAAAAGAAAAATGTTACACTCACAGACTCCCCAGTAACTGCAATATATATTGAATATGAATCTGACATAAAAGAATAAAAACATGGAACCTGTAGGAAATGTATTTCATTCTAACATGTTTCAATTTTATTAAAGTTACTTCAGAGATCAAGAGAAAAATTTTTTAAAAAAACAAACAAACAAACGAACGCACTGAATACTCGTATGTTGTGATTTGGGGTTAGTTTTTACTGGTCAGAGATACGTCTTGTGTATTAAATGATTATTTTTTTTTTTTACATTTAGATGTACGTGCATGAAATATTTTGGATGGTAAAATGTATAATAGTGTATGTGCAGGTTTGTATAGTAACGCTTGTCTGTATGTTGAACAGTAACATTAGAAGATGTGTATATGCATGTGAGTGTCTTAATACTCGTCCACATGTATTAAGCTGGTCAGTTTTAATATTTAATTTTCAATAATTAATATCAATAGGATCTTCTTTGGGATTTTACCAATAAGCCTCTTTTGGGATGTTATATATCCAGAAAGTAATGAATTTGAACACTCTCAGCTACTGGCGTATGTTTACATTGTATATAAAATGCTAAAGTCCTCCTTCCTCTACCGAGTGTCCATAAGTAGAATCGCGGTCTTATGTATTTTCGGTCGGGTTTCAATCCTGGCTAGCGGATGTCTAACCGTATATTATATATCAAATAAAAGTTCTGATAGCGAATCATGTTACAGGGTTACTGAAGGAGTCAGCAAGTGTAAAAAGATAAGGTGGTAAGATGACATTAAGAGGAAATGTAGGCTAGATAATGAATCCAAGTGTTGCATAAAAGTGTTTCGATTTGAAAGTTTACTCCAAAGGAAGATAGAAATTTTCACGTTAATGATTTCCTCAGATTTTTGTTACAGATGTGTGTAATTTGGTTTAAATGTTTTAATCTCCGTACATTTGGGTCGTACTCTTCCATATTTTTAGAATATTCCGGCTTCTTTGCGTCACCGTGACGCTCCAATGTATATCGTCGTGCTGACTTAATTCCTTCCTTAAAATCTGGAGAGGCTCTATTGCGTTTGCATTACATAGAATGCCTTTCTCTGCAGTTGACCTATGACTTGCTTTCTGGAATGGTCTTTCCACTACTGTGCAGTTACTCCACACAGGCGCTCTAGTATTTTGCTTAGTATCGGATCTTGTTGGGCTTTTATCTTAAGTGTCTTGCTTCCTTTAACATACATAATTTAAAATTCAAATGCCATGATTGAAATGGCCTACTTTAAAATTATTGATGCCGTTACTCCTGCTAACTTCTTTTGGATTCAATAAGAATTGAAAGGAAATGTTTTAAAAGGAAAATTTGTCCCTAACAAGAAATTCTGTGCCCTCTTTATACTCTCGCCAATGCTTCCTTTTCTATATTAGAAAAAAGAAATTCTATTGACCGTGAATTTTCTGAAGAGGTACAGGATTGTGTGACCCTCTTGTGGTACAGTAGCCGCTATGGCGTGTTCACTTGAGTCAGATGTTAAAGTAACTTCTTTTCTCTGGTCGAAGATTTTTATGACCGGTTTACTTATCAAGGCCTTAATGCTTTGAACGCATTAATTCGCTTCTATGTCCATGTAAATTCTACGTTTTCTTTTGTTTAGCATTTTCGCAAATAAGTTTGCTATATCTAGAAATATATATGTTATAGAAATGAATCTTAAAAAGATTCCAATTCTTTCTTGTTCGTGGGCTACTTTTGTTAACCTCTCATCATGGGATATTTATTTTCTAGATATTGAAGATCCTAGATCGGATATTTTTTCAATCTAGCTCGTATTTGACTGTTTGTCATGCATGTCTTATTTAATCTCCGTAGGACTTGTTCTGTTTCACACTTTAATTCATTCTTGGCGCGAGTTCTCGCGCATATATAATATGCTTCCCACTTTGCTAAATAAGTTCTAATCGATAACTCGCTGAAAAATATGACTTGCCGTTTTAATTCTAAACGGCATCGAATCCATCTTAATAAACTTAACGGCGTATTTATTGGAGTACCCTCTTCAAATTTCTCATCTATTCTCATTTGGTTAAATGCTGATTTTTATTCAATTTTTGCAAAGAGCTTCATTTTGATAATTAAATATATTATTGTACATAAATGCATTTTTACTGTCATGGGTTTGTTCCCCCACTTTTTAGGTGCCCCTTGTAAGTGTGTCGTATTGTGGTGTCTGAAGGATTGAGAGGTGATGGATGGGTTCTTGTGGTGAATGTGCAAATTGTAATGAGTGAATGGGTCGTGATAGTGTTTAGCTAGGTATAGTTTAGCTAGCAAGTACCAACCTCTACCCCTCCCCTTTCAGCCTTGTGCCATAATTCAATGTATTTATACATTAATAAATATTGTGCTTCATTTTGATAATTCACGACTCGGTTTAGATAGTGGAAGAAATGAATCCGAACATATCTGATGGTTAACCTAATTTTGTAATCGCCGCTTACTCTGTCTTCGTTGGCGTTTTAACATTTTAGCTGTTGGTGAAACCTAATTGCTTCCCACATGAGGAACCCTTCCAAAATTCCCCGTTGAATCATTCTTTCAAACTTTGCTACTACGAAAGATAAAATATGTATCGCATTTTACTTAATTAGATACATCTTGGATGATGATTTTCCTTCAAGCATATTCTCGCTTTATAATCTTTTAATAATCCTAATTTTTTGTTCTTCAGATTCAATAAAATTAATCAATTTCGACATATTGACTCTTAACACTCTTAGCAATCTGTGGTCTAACGTTTATGCTACCACTGTTATTGGTATGATTTCGAAACGATCTTTTGTTTCAAATTTTCCTTCGAACGTGTCCAAAGTGGTTAATTGTGGTTCCACCAAATTGTTTTAATTTTAAGATCAAGTAGGATTTCCCATTTCTTTCCAAGAATTCAGTGCAATTAGTTTAACGTCACTGCCGGTACCTACCAGCATCTGAAAATATTTCCTGTTTATTTTTAGATAAACCCTGTTTTGGATGTTTTTACAGCGAATATTTCTTTTTCTATAAAAAATTTGCGTGTCTTCAGTTTCTTCAACTTTTGTGTTTATATACCTTTTGAAAGTGTTATTTTAGGATTAGCCATGTTTTACCGAAAGCTGAGCATTTATTTTTTCCTCTTACATGCTGTTGGCCACAATACTTGCACTA
Source organism: Ascarosepion bandense (assembly GCA_037127315.1). Classification (NCBI taxonomy): domain Eukaryota; kingdom Metazoa; phylum Mollusca; class Cephalopoda; order Sepiida; family Sepiidae; genus Ascarosepion; species Ascarosepion bandense. Next base: position 845,053 of record JBBBDQ010001003.1, on the reverse strand, counting down.
AACATCGTATTTCTTTGTGTTATATGGCTCTCTTATCCTGCATTTAGTTTAATTACTTCATCAATTCCAGCTGCTGCACGAATTCTATACTTGTTTCTAAGTTCATATTAACACATTGCAGCCTTTCAATATCTTATGTTTAAATGAGGAATCATGCATGTTTCGATCATGCGTAACTGGATCAGTTCATCTTCTGTAGTCATTTCACCACTGCGTAGTTTTTTCTAATTCGCAATGTTTGGCGTTTGCTTTTAATCGGTGTACAAATTATGATAGATTTGTTCGGTTGTTGTCTCCCCTCAAGAAACCTTGTTCTTTCAAGGATGACTAAAACCCTCTTTGGTCTAATTTTTTTATTTCGACAATTTCTTTGAAAGCTGGATCATCTCCGTTTTTCTGGTCTGCCATCGCCGGAACTTTACTGTTTCACATCACGCTGCTGCGATGAATATATCCGTAATCTCGTTTTGTTCTCCTTCGTTTCGTCTCTTTAGCTTCTTTACTATAGCCAGCGCTGCAAAGTATCTAATCCACATCCTCCCGATGGTCAGACATCCTATCGGCGACGCCATTGTTGTGAGGTATAAATCTCGTAGGAAGCTAAGTGATTTCTACTACCGGTGGTCCTCGGTATGACAATAAACTACATCCAGCAGCAAGGCCTCTGATTGGAAGGTTGTGAGGAGCATGGAACTACCGCTTAACTACTGTTGTTCACAGGTCTATCCTGACCCGGAGTGGTAGCACCTGTTAGGGTCCCAGCTATGGGCAAATAGTTAACCCTCCAAACTAGAGTCAAAACACTATGAAAATATAAAAATGGACTTTTATAGTAAACATACTAGCAATACGTTTTTGAAGGAAAATATTACCAGAAATACATTTTTTTAAATACCAATGATACATCTGATTCAACAAAAACTGCTTTATAAAAAATACGACAAAGAAAATTGATCTACAAAATTCTATTTATACGAATCTGCCCTAAAAATCTTGTCAGCATTAAATAATCCATTAAGGTTGATATGCTGTAAAATCAAACCAAACCAAATCTGCTACCTGGCGTGAGGTTCTCTCTATTTACGGGTATATTTCATTTGCATACCGCGCTACCGGTCTATTTTTAGTTAAGACCTGTGCGTCATAACTAAAAATACTTTTCAATTTCATGTAACGTTATATGTATACGCAAATGCCTATTCGTTTCAATATCCTTCACTGATTTAGTTGTAACTCATAACTACACACTCTAATATGCTTCTGTGCATCGGTATGCATGCTAATTCCCAGCCTAAGAGAAGGATCTGTTTTTGTCTTTTCTAATTATATTCCTTCCAAAAATTGAATATCTTGACCTAGAATAGTGCATTCAATTTTCTCAAGATTGTTAAAGAATCTTTTTTCGTCTTCAAGAATATGCAGAGAAAACGAAAACCTAATTTTTGCGAACGGAAACTGTAGTAGAAATATCTTTTTTTTTCTTTTTCTGTTAAAAAAAAAAGAAACTTGTGTCATTTTATTATTTGTAATTGGCCTATTCTCACACGTAATTACCAACTCCTAATTAAATATGAAGGTTTATTAAATATTAAACCAACTCAGACACGTTAATTCTGTTTCTATTCCTTTGGCCCGTGTACTTAAAACAGTCTATTTTTACTTCGTTTCAAATTCGAGCCAAGTCTGTTTTTCCCATCTCCTAGGCATATATAGAGGATGGATAAATTGTCGCCGTTTTATATCTTTAATTTTATGCGTGCGCATTGTCTGTTTTGAATTCTTTCTCCAGCGCAGTATGATAGATTCATTTGAGCACCATCCGCCCCAAAAATAAAGCATCAAGACGCAATTGACTCAGCCAGAAATTTGGAAACGGCTTGCTGTACTTTTTGTCATTCGCGCCGGAAGCTTCAATACGAACATTTCAGTGTGTGTGGGTATCAATCTGAAGACAGTGCAGAGTATTCCCAAAATGTTGAATGAGTCTAATTGTGATTACGAAGGTACAGAAGCTCGATAAACTCACTCTGATTGTTCTGATATGAAAAGAACTCCAGAAGTTGTTGAGAGACTCAGCACAGAGGCCTACATCAAGTGTCTTGAAGAGATAGTGTTGGCATGGTTCAAGACGGTGGCTGCTGGTAGATCCCATGCCTGGCAACAGGACTCTACACCATGCTACACGAGCAGGATAACCTAGTTATGGCTGTCAGACAATTTCAGCAACATATCACCCCTTACATCTGGCCTCTTAACTCCCCAGACTGCAACCCCTTGATTATTATGTGAGGGGCGTAGTTGAGCAAGAGTACAACAAACCCCGGTGCTTACGTATTATCGGGAGGACCTTTAAAAAAACGACTCAAAAATTAAAGTAAATTATTTAACCTAATAGGTCCTTACGTATTATCGGGAGGACCTTTAAAAAAACGACTCAAAAATTAAAGTAAATTATTTAACCTAATAGGTCCTTACGTATTATCGGGAGGACCTTTAAAAAAACGACTCAAAAATTAAAGTAAATTATTTAACCTAATAGGTCCTTACGTATTATCGGGAGGACCTTTAAAAAAACGACTCAAAAATTAAAGTAAATTATTTAACCTAATAGGTCCTTACGTATTATCGGGAGGACCTTTAAAAAAACGACTCAAAAATTAAAGTAAATTATTTAACCTAATAGGTACTTACGTATTATCGGGAGGACCTTTAAAAAAACGACTCAAAAATTAAAGTAAATTATTTAACCTAATAGGTCCTTACGTATTATCGGGAGGACCTTTAAAAAAACGACTCAAAAATTAAAGTAAATTATTTAACCTAATAGGTCCTTACGTATTATCGGGAGGACCTTTAAAAAAACGACTCAAAAATTAAAGTAAATTATTTAACCTAATAGGTACTTACGTATTATCGGGAGGACCTTTAAAAAAACGACTCAAAAATTAAAGTAAATTATTTAACCTAATAGGTACTTACGTATTATCGGGAGGACCTTTAAAAAAACGACTCAAAAATTAAAGTAAATTATTTAACCTAATAGGTACTTACGTATTATCGGGAGGACCTTTAAAAAAACGACTCAAAAATTAAAGTAAATTATTTAACCTAATAGGTCCTTACGTATTATCGGGAGGACCTTTAAAAAAACGACTCAAAAATTAAAGTAAATTATTTAACCTAATAGGTCCTTACGTATTATCGGGAGGACCTTTAAAAAAACGACTCAAAAATTAAAGTAAATTATTTAACCTAATAGGTCCTTACGTATTATCGGGAGGACCTTTAAAAAAACGACTCAAAAATTAAAGTAAATTATTTAACCTAATAGGTACTTACGTATTATCGGGAGGACCTTTAAAAAAACGACTCAAAAATTAAAGTAAATTATTTAACCTAATAGGTCCTTACGTATTATCGGGAGGACCTTTAAAAAAACGACTCAAAAATTAAAGTAAATTATTTAACCTAATAGGTCCTTACGTATTATCGGGAGGACCTTTAAAAAAACGACTCAAAAATTAAAGTAAATTATTTAACCTAATAGGTACTTACGTATTATCGGGAGGACCTTTAAAAAAACGACTCAAAAATTAAAGTAAATTATTTAACCTAATAGGTACTTACGTATTATCGGGAGGACCTTTAAAAAAACGACTCAAAAATTAAAGTAAATTATTTAACCTAATAGGTACTTACGTATTATCGGGAGGACCTTTAAAAAAACGACTCAAAAATTAAAGTAAATTATTTAACCTAATAGGTACTTACGTATTATCGGGAGGACCTTTAAAAAAACGACTCAAAAATTAAAGTAAATTATTTATTGAAACGGTTAAAACAATAAAATAACATTACATTTGTAATTCCGGAGGCCAGAACGTCGCAATTGCTTCCAAAAGTGACTCAAAGACATCAGTACAGGCAACATGCTTCCGCCACATGAATTCGGCCAAATACGACTCCAAATGGTGACGTGCAGTGCCACAGTGCTTCTCGCATATACGAATTCCAGTCAATTGTAGTCTTATCGGCCATGTCCAGTTGTTCTTCGCACCATTTGATTGAGGTCAAGTCCTTGGCCCAACAGTAGAAGAAACGGACGGCAGTTACGAACGGCAAACGACTGTCGGCAAACCAATTGTTCAAGGTCCTCCCGATAATACGTAAGGACCCAAAAATCTTTGTAACAGCAAAGATAAACTGAAGGTAAAGATAATGTCAGTATTCTTAAATTAAACATGGAGACCATCCAGAAGAATTGCAGAAAATTCTAAAGTTGTCTGGAGGTTGTGGTTGAAGTTAATGGCGATTTTATAAAATAAATTTATTCTTTAGTATTTTAAGATAGTTTTGTACAATTTTGGTAAATATATTTGTTAAAATGAAATCTTAGTCATTTATGCGTATTCTAGTTTTGGCCTGACGCTTTTCTACGAAAGTGTAAATTACCAAAGAATATTGAATAATGTAAAGCCGTAAAAACAAATAGATGTTCCGAATGGCAATGCCAGCATACACCTCCCTGGCATCATTCGGCCTCAGAGACTTAACTACTCTTATGCCCTCTACCATAGTTGGCGTCAACAACCATTCGTTTGTAGCTGATTGGCTGTTCTTGGTATCTGGTAAAAACTCGAATTACTTTGATAAAATACTTAAAAAAAAAGAAAACCAGGTAGATCGCTCAGAAAATTGCTCCTTCAGCACACACCCCAAACCATCATCACCATTAATCAATTGAATTGAGTTTTGTTTAACATCATATCAACCTCTGTTGGTTATTTAATGTCAAAAAGATACGGTTTTAGGGTATTTTTTAATGTTCGTTTATAGTGAGAAGCTTGATTTAGTCAGATTTTGATGAAATTTTTTTTTTTTGGTTTTTATTCTTTTTCATTTTAGAAAACAGAAAATGTCTTCTAGTTTGGTATTCAAAAATGTTTTGATGAGAATAATTTTTCCTTCAAAAATGTGTTATGGTAATAATTTCTTCTTCAAAATGTATTGTTGGTAATATGTTTGCTTCAAAAATGTAAATTTATCTGTACAGGTTTATTTTTATGTATATATATCTATAAAAGTGTATTTTTATACTATCATAGTGCTTTGACCCCAGTTTGAGGGTTAACTATTTGCCCATAGCTGGGGCCCTAACAGGTGCTACCACTTCGGGTCAGGGTTGACCTGAGAAAAACAGCAATTAAGAGGTGGTTCCATGCTCCTAACAACCTCCCAATCAGAAGCCTTGCTGCCGGATGCAGTTTACTGTCGTGCCCAGAACCCATTAATCAAATGAAGTGTTTCTCGCGCCATCTCACCATTTCTAAATTTCCTAATTTAATTTATTTTTATGTCTGATGGTCTCACTTCTATTTCCTTCTTTGTCCTGTATTTTCTTTTGTCCATTTCTATTATCAACTTTCTGAATTCATCCCCCCCCCACTTCCCAGTGGGTATTCTAGACTTCAGGACTAAATCACAATTACATTCTTCATATTTTGTGCTGTCATCCAATGCGAACTTCAATGTCTATTGAACAGAAGTGGATGTTCATTCCTTGTTCCCGGTTCAGTGTTAGGGTTTTACTGGCTCTCTTTTTTTCTTCGGTCAGGGCCACAATTATTTAAGTGCCTTAACTTTTTGGTATTCGGACTTGTCATTGGCTGTGATTTTCTACTGTGATGCTATCGGGTTGGTAGTTTGATGACTTGTCATAGAAACTCGAACACTATAAGTCGCACTTAAAGAGGCTGCTCTGATCAACAGTCACATAATATCAGGGTATCTGTAGTGCCATGGTGCGCATGTGTAGGTGTCTCTGCATGTATTTCCGGTAGACAACTCCAATCTTTACCCTTCTCCCCCACTTGAGAGAGATGTGACACAAGGTCTTTTTTAACGTGGGGAACCTCAGTGCTTGCGCCCAGGTACTGGTCAAAACATTACCTATCCACCACGGTGGATAGGCTCAAAACCGGTCTGAAATGGTCTTAAACTGGTCTTATTCGGACTTGGTGACCCCAGCTCGAAGGCCGGAGACAACTCCGGAGGCTATACGATGTTCTGTTCCAAAATAAGCAATGGTTGTTTTTTTTGTTTTTGTTTTTGTTTATATATATATATTTATATATATATATATAATAGTGTCGCCTGAAGCAAGGCATTTTGCTGCCACTGTTGTGCAAGCGGTTACATAAGAGGAATGTTATGAGAATGAGTGACAGATTATAGGGAGTGTCAGGAAGAGAGTATGAGAAGGAAGAGAATACTGATGAGTGAGGTGAACGTAGAAAAAAGCATGAGAGATAGGATGTAAGTTAGTCAGACAGCAGGTGACTATTGACTTTACATTTGAATTTTTGAAGATTGTAGCTGTCAGGAAAGCAAGTATGCGGAAGTACGAGAAAAGAAGCTGATGAAGTAGATTTTGCGTTTGCAATTTATCGATTTCACAGTAAAAGGGTGGGACCTAGTTGCTAATCTTGTGACTCGAGGAAATTCATATATAGAGGGTACCTGTGAGCTAAGTTAATCAGAGCAGAAGCCTTGAAAGTATTTGTAGAAAAGACACAGGGAAGCCACACTGCGTCGGTGAGAAAGCGACTGTATCCTAGCTACGAAGTCGGGATCTATCACATTACATATTCTCCGTTGGATGTTGTCAAAGACACATAGGTGGATAGCAGGAGCACCCGACCAGATATGGCAGATTGGCGACAGATAATGATATTTACGTTGATCTTTTTCTTTCTTCTCAAAATGAATTTAAAAGAAAACGGAAGAGAAAGAAACTATTAAACAAAAAACTACTTACTAACTTCAGCCTTTCACAAATATTCGTTATATTTGTTCCAGTTTCTGCAGCGTGGAATTTTTCCTCTTCGAATGGTTGGTAAATATTTTGCCTTATATGAAACTAACTTTTGGTTCCAAAATTCCACTTTGCTGAAAAGTTTCCAGCATTCACATGCATGTCCTTGGTGTCCATATCCGGGATAATGTTCTAACGGCCACGCAATTTCCTATCGAGGCAGGTGACTACTTTTTGATATGCTTCCGTCTTTCATTACTAAACTGTCAGCAATCTCATTTGTCTTTATCGTACTCCCTCTTCGCAAGATTGCAGTATATTAGACATGATAGCTGATACTATAGAAAACGCACTTTCTTTTCCATCCATCTGCAAACGTCTTTATCTTCGGTGATTTTAATGCTTATAGGTACAGATGATATCAGTATACAAACATTAAATTTTTCCATTCCGCAATCCTTTACACAAATCGCAGAATTCGTTTCTCATTCATTTACCAAAACCAAGCAACAGGCTTCTCTACTTAATCTATTCCTTACCTCATCACCTCGTTCTTGCGACGATTTGAAATATTGTCTTTTCGGTAACCACTTTCTGGTAGCTATTGGTATTTCCATTGCCCAATTTCTTACTCATATCGTGGACTTCCCTACTGGTTTTCCTAACAAAATCAAGCAACAGGCTTCTCTACTTGATTTATTCCTGACCTCTTCTCCTCGTTCAGGCCAAGATTCGCAATATTGCCGTTTTGGTAACTCTGACATCTTTCTGGTAGCTATTGATATTTCGCCCCAACTATCTATTAAACAAAAACCCTCTATTTTTATTAAGGCTATTAAAGTAAGGTTTTTTAAAAACTTCAGTTCATGGGAGTACTAAGGAAGAGAGATATTCTCAAATTCACCGGCAATTAAAGGATCAGACGACAGATAATTATAGTTAGAATATTTGATAAGAATTAAATATATATAAGAAAAAATGATTATATAATTGTCACCTTTTGGAGATCCATATAAAAGTACTGATTCCATATATATATATATATATATATATATATATATATATATATATATATTGCTTAATCGTAGGCCTATTTATGAAACTATTTTATTAACGGAAATCTATCGTTTCAGCACAAATAATAAACACATTATGCCTAGTTAGTGTCTCAACAAAATCATAGAAACACATTTCTCATCTCACTGGATCTTTGACGTTTTTCGGGTTTTATTTTGATTGCAGACCCTTGCAGATAATTCAACACCGTGGGTTTGTTGCAACCTCAAAATCACCACAACTCAAAATAATACATCATATAATAATTCTGCTTGTTCCTTCCTTAGTTAAGTAGTTACTTCGTTACACATTACTTAGTTCCTCCATCCATTACTCCACTGAAGAAAGATAACAGACTTACTCTCGACACGAGCTTTTCCTTCCCCTCTATCTTTTTATAATATATAAATGCTACTCTCCTCAGCCTTTCTCTCACCTTTTCCAAACGGAAAAGTAGTAAAGAGTGAGAGAGTAGGGGGAGAGAGCCTGTAGCATTACCGTAGCAGTAGCAGCTTAAGCTGGTGGTTGTAGCAGTAACAGTGTGTGCATATGTGTGTGTACTGTACAATATAGTACAAATAGGTAGGTCTGTTGTCGTATCCCGCGACCTAATAACGAAATTTCTAGCCTCTACACCCTTGGTCATTACTCAGTTGATCTTTTCTCTTTACAATGGACACAGGAGTCATGATTTTTCAGTAATAAAAAAAACATTTCTTTCAAAATCTCTAACAAAATAGCGTACAGTATTTTGGTTATGGTCTGTGCATACGCCGCTTAATATAATATAAGATTACAGTAAAGTAGCTTCTATGGACATTACTTAGATATTTTAATAAAATTACACTGTGTTTTCGTTATTTTATTATCTAATACCTTTATATCTGAAGACGCTACTATCATTTGTAGTATGACAAAGTAAAAGTTTTCCAGGAAATCATAATTATCCGATAGTAAACAATAAATGTAAAACATAAATTCAAGTTTTCTCTTTTCTGACTGGCAGGTGTTCCTTTTATGATATCCAAGACGTAATCGGTTATATTTTGGGCTACCATATTAGCCTATAAGAGACTAGCAGCTATGATTAAATAATCATTAGCAAACGAAGGAGAACAAGTAAAAAACGAAACAATTTAGTTATATTCTTCATTAAAGAAATAACATCTGTCAGTGTCTATAGATAACATGTTCATATAATAGGGAGAGACAAGACCATAATAGAAGCTTGCCAATCAAGCAAAACTAATTTTGAAAATAAACTGGATATCCTTATTGAGAACTGCGATAAAAATGAGAGAATCGACAATGAAGAAAGAGATCAGAGAAATATATTAAAAACACAAACCTTGTAAATAAAGCAATAAGAAAAAGAAAATAGCCCGAAAATCCAATCAGAGACAAAATGGAAAAACAACCAACCTAACTGACAAGGAAAGACAAAATACTAATAAAAAATTTTGAAAAGTAAAAAACATACCCCCCTGTCCCTTAGAAACAATGATTAGAAAAAAGTAGAAACAGCAACTGATCACTGAAATATATTGTAAAAAATATATTGTAAAAAATATATATACAACGAAGTTTAACATTCTCATCTAGGTTAAGGCCAAAATGGTGAGTGAAATGCCTTCAACAATAATCTGGCTTGGGGGAAAGGAATGAAAAAACATATATGTTCATTTCAAAGAGACGCACGATTAATGAAAATCATGATTAAGAAAAATAGTCCACGAACCAAACAATAAAGAAAATAAAAAGAAACACAAAAACGGTAATACAGATGTCAGAAAAAGAAATCGACCAAAAATATTGGCTAAAGAATGTAAACAATGAATTGTCCAGGACATCAAAAACGGAACTTTCTAAAACACCGGCATCAATTCGAAAAATAATCCGCATCGGCTTTGACCTGGTACCTCGGCTTTGACCTGGTACCTCGGCTTCAGTCACTTCCTCACCACCATAACATAAAATTCCTATGTTTTTCTATTTATATTTTCATGGTTATTATTTTGATGATCTTTCTCCTCAGGAACCTAGACGTTACGAAGTCCAGTATGGTATTGGCAAGTGGGTCTCACCATTTCACAGTTGAAAAAGCCAGATGTAACCTTAATTTCTATTACTTGCATATTTTTCTCTTGTTCTTCACGCTTGTGAAATTATCTTCCGGCCTCTTTTATTTTCAAAAATTTAATTGTAGCGTCAGTTGTTATATTGTCTTTTTAATTCTTATTCTTTTATTGTTCTCTATCCTTAATAATATGTTTTCACTTCGTCATATCCTTTCACGCTCAGTAAATCCTCAGCATCGTAGTGGATTTGTTGCCTTGCTTAGGATGACCTGATTAAAAAAACACATAAAGTGAGAAAAGAGACAAAATGTAAAACCATCGGCCACATATACAAATAACATTTGGAATGAAATAGTGTATGCTAAAAGAACAAAATGAAAAATGGTTAAAAAGGGATATTCGAGAAATATAAAGAAAAGCTTTTAAGATGAAAAAAAAATTATGTATTCCAAATAAGCACGCTAGCAGTTTCAAAACTAAAGATGATGACCAGTAACAGAACAACCCTCAATGAAAAAAGACACAGACAAAGGAAACCAGGCGAATAACTGCAGACCAATGATGTGCCTCCCCTTATTGTAGAAGTCAACAAATAAAAGAACCTATAGGAATTAGGAAAAGGAATCAAAAGAATAAATGCTATTTTCAACAAATGGACGATTTAATACTGAACGAAAGAAAATAAAGAAACAATTTAAAAAAAGATGAATTGATATTAAAATTTGCTGAGGTTTTTGCAGCTTAAGTTCGCTGATATAAATGCAAAATTATACAGGACATAAAGTGGATAATTTTTTTTTATAATCATATCGCCCGAAGCAAAGCATTTTACTGCCAATGTTTTGCAGGGGGTTACATAGAAGGAAAGTTATTAGAAAGAGTGACAAATTATAAGGGGTGTCAGGAAGTGAGTAAGAGAAGGATGAGAATACTGATGAGAGTGGAGTGGACGGAGAAAGAATCATGAGAGAGAGAAGATGCAGGTTGGTGAGATAAGAGATGATTATTGATTTTACATTTAAATTCTTGGAGATTATAGCTGTCGAGAAAGCAAGTAAACGGAAGGGAATTCCACAGGCGGTAAGTGCAAGAAAAGAAGCCATTGGAGTAGAATTTGCGTTTACCTTTCATTGGTTTCACAGTAAAAGGGTGGGACCTAGTTGCTAATCTTGTGGCTCGAGGAAATTCATATATAGGGGGTACCAGTGAGCTGATTTGTTTTCTATTGTTATTAAGTACTAAATGCAATTTCTAAAATACTCCTCATACATTAATATAACTAGAAAACATATTTAAAACTCGTGTGAAAACCCATTAACTAAATATTTTACAGGTACTCACCGTCGGCACATGCTCGCATTAGAGTATCAGAATGGTCATCCTCCCTCCTTAATAAATTTCTCTCTTTTGATGGCGATGATGGAGATGGCTGTGAATGCCCAGCCTACACTAGAAGAGTCGTTAGCAGGAGTCACAAATAAATGTGGGTGGTTGACGAGGCTGGGTGAATCGGGCCCTACTGACAGCACGTGACAGATATTATTTATGGTGGCGGTTAGACTTACTTTAACCTTCCCCTCCCACCTCGAATGTTTCTTCGCCAGGCATGCAGAGTTGAAGCAAATGTTTCCTCAGTGTCGATGTTGGCCTGTGTCAGGGATATTTTAAACTTACACTTCCATTTGCATTGAATACTGCTGCCATATCTGGTTGGGTGCCCCTGCTGTCTACCTAGGGGTCCTTGACAAAATCCAACGGAGAATCTGTAATGTGATCGATCCCGACCTGGCAGCCAAGATACAGAGACACAGAGAAGCCACCATGCGTCGGTGAGAAAGCTCACCGGCGCATGGTGGCTTCTCTGTGTCGCTTCTAAAAATACTTTCACGGCTTCTGCTTTGATGAATGCTCTCTGGTTCCCCCTATGCATGAATTTGCTCAAGCGACATGATTCCCATTCTTTTACTGTGGAAACCAATAAAATGTAAACGTGAATTCTATTTCATCAGCTTCTTTTCTCGCACTTCCTGTCTGTGGAATTCCCTTCCGTTTACTTGCTTCCCCGACAACTACAATCTCCAGGAGTTTAAGTGTAAAGTCAATAGTCATCTCCTATCTTGCTAACTTGCATCCTCTCTCTCTCATGCTTCTTTATCCGTTCACTCCTCTCTCAGTACCTTAACCTTTATTCTTGCCCACTTCCTGACATTTCCTGTAACCTGTCACTCTCATAACTTTCCTTCTATGTAACCCTCTGCGCACCAGTGGCAATAGACTGCCTTGCTTGGGGAGGTATGATTATTAAAAAAAAGCGTTGTTTTGACTCTCCGCGTCGCCTCTTGCCACTAACAAGTTAAACAGGATGATACGTGAGAGTCGAGTGAGACGCATTCTGGACACGTCAGGCGCCCACGTATTAATATAAGATTCTATTCGATATAAAATGATAGTTTTTTATTGTTATTGATTAACTAACCGATCCTCGTAATTACAACAGTTTAAGATAATAATTTAAAAATATATTTTAAAACTCCAAAGAAAAAACCTTCTCATAGTAGTAAAGATTTAACAAAATATGCTGTCAGTTTTCATAAAAATTTACGTTATGATTTTATTATACATAAAGTGAGAGATCAATTTTTTTATTGCTTTCAAGGCGTAAAATGCTCCTCCGCCAAGAAAAGAAATTTACTTTATTGGGCGCACAAATATTAATATTAGAGTTTACTAGACATAAAGTTGGTGTCACTTTACTACTGTTAATAATTTATCAAATTATTCCTCTAAAATTACTACTTTCAAATTAATCGTAAGGACTTAACAATTTAGTCTATTAGCTACAATAATAGAACAATCAATACTGATTTTAAAAATTAACAATTATCAGTAGAAAGACGAAAAATCATGGAAGTAAATATTATAAAATGAAATTAAGGAAGAAATAGAGAATTTTCATTTGAATCTATAGCCACCAGGGATTTGTAGCCGATGAATTGGATTGCTCGTATATCTAATAAATCAGGGCAAAACAAAAAATTTTTACAGTTAATTATTAACGATAGAAAATAACGAATGGGCCCTTGTCGTCAAAAATAACGGCAAAATATTTATATCGAAATGCCGTCTAAAATGAGAGCAACATATATTAATGTGCCTAATGTTGAGTATCTTACATTAAGACATAAGAAAAATGATAATCCAAACTCTGATTGAAAACGGATAGTCTAGCTGCAATGAAGAGATGTGATAGAGCAAAGCAAGCTTGTCTGCAGGTGATTATATATATATATATTTGCTCTGTAATATTTTATTACATGGAGCTCTCTTCCTGTATCATTTTTAATATTAAAAAATTTTTAATATTAATTAGGATCGGGTTTTTGGAATTTACCTTCCTGCTTTTTTCCCTTGGATTAAAGTATCTGAATTAAAATATATATATATATATATATATATATATATATATATATATATATATATATATATATTAGGTATCTACATAAAAGCCTGTATCACAGCTCCTCAGTGGGACTAGACATCCACTTACTTCCAGCTGGAATCGATACTTGACTGATTTGGTGTCAGTCGGAGTGCCTACTCCCTAAATTATCAGCGCATGAGACAGGAGTAAATTTTGGCGTGTTATATATATATATATATATATATATATATATGTGTGTGTGTGTGTGTGTGTGTGTGTGTGTGTGTGTGTGGTGCATTGGGAAAGAATCATTCTTTTATACAGCTTTCATTAATCATTACAGACAAGGTATTATCACTAATTTTTTTATATACTTTTTCATGTGTTCGTATATTTTTTTTCGTTTCAGAACTGTCCAAAGGCTTTGTACTTTCGAGCGCTTTCGGCTATATTTTTAGCCATTATCTAGAATTAATTTTAACTTACACAAGATTCTATGGGCATAAACTTTATACATGCTTATTTACAAGTAAAAAAAAATTAATTTATACACAATAATATATAAATATAAACAATAAACTTAATAATATAACTAATAATAATAATAATAATATGTAACCATTCTATGGTTACATTCTATGGTCTACACAGACAGAAAAATTGAATCAAACAGGCCAGACATTATTGTTAAAAACCAGAAGGAGAAAACTTGTCTATTAATTGATATGGCTTGTCCAGTGGATTGTAACATAGCAATCAAGGAATTCGAAAAACTGTCAAAATATAAAGACCAACAAATTGAAATCGAAAAAAATGTGGAAATTGAAAACAAGAGTTGTGCCAGTGATAGTAGGTGCACTTGGAATGATAAAAAATGGAACAAAACAACACATTGAAAGAATCCCTGGAAACCCCAGCTTAAGAGATATACAAAAAATTGTCTTATTAAGTACAGCCCACACACTAAGGAAAACTTTATCTATGTAATGCTGGGGATGATAGGGAAGATAGAAAAACATGAAATGGAGTCATAACAACACGCCACTACCTGCCTTAGGTCTCCCCGCAGACTTGGTTGGTAGTGAGACCAAAGCAGAAATCGAAATATGATGAAAAATGACAACATAATAATAATAATAATAATAATAATAATAATAATAATAATAATAAACAAATAATGATAAAGATAATAAACAACTATATTAGTATACAATAATTGTGATAATATGAGGGAAGTGGCGGAAAAGGGAGAAAACAAATTATTAGATAAAATAAAATGTAGTTCATATAGAGAAAACAATATTACAAGGTTAAAAATATAAGGAACTATCTTTGGATTATTGAATAATATCTACTGGTATTTTGAATTTAAGAATTATATATTTGTGAAAAAATGCAGAAGTAATGTAATGTTTTCTTTGTGTATTTATAGTTGGCAGTAATGTTATTAATATGTTTTCAAAATACTTCCTACTTAAAAGTTTATGTTCTTTTTTAATTAAACTAGTAATTGAGAAATCAATATATCTATGTACAAACCACTGAACAAATAATAACTATTCAAATACAACATTTCAACAACACAGTAAAAAAAGCTATTAAAAATGAAAATAAATCTTGCTCCAACTGAATAGAATATCACCCCATTATACCCACATTATATGGCTTACCCAAAAGTCATAAACCAAACATTCCCATTAGACCTATTATATCTGGTATGAAAAGTGCTCCCCAGAAATTAGCTAGAACTATTAACAAAATAATTACATCAGTCCTAAGCACTATTAGAACCAAACATAATAATCACTCAGGTGACTTACTCCATAAAATTAGAAATAGTAATATGACTAACTTACCTATGGCAAGTTTGGATATAAAATCACTCTATACTAACATACCTTTAAAAATGATTAAACATTCTTTGAAAAAACATCTAAAAAAATACAATGTTATGCTCCCCTACTTATTCAAAATATCATAAAAATACGCACATTAATCAATATTTTTTCTCTTTTAACAACACGTTTTATAAACAAAAATTTGGCTAACTCATGGGTTCTCCTATTAGTGGTGTTCTCGCTTGCCTATTTCTAAGGTTCTTAAAATCCAGTTCTTTCAAATATATTATGCCTAACAGTTCTATTTACTTAAGATACATAGATTATGTCCTATTATTTTAAAATACATAGATGATGTCCTATTATTTTAAGATACATAGATGATGTCCTATTATTTTACCCCATGACACAAACCTATTAAACTTAGTAACTAAACTCAATAAGGTAGAACCTACCATCGAATTCACACAGGAACTTGAAACTAAAAATTCTTTTCTTTGATATATTAATAATACCTAATAACAATAAATTGGATTACCATAAATCTACCAACACTAACAACCTTATTAATTTCTATTCTTACTGCAACCAAAGAATTAAACCTGGTTTAATTATAGGTTTATATCTTAAAGCCCTCAGAATAGGCAGCCTTAATTATTCATCTGAAGAAGAGAGATACTTTGAACAAACATTTAAATTTCTCCACTACCCACATTAACAAACATGCTTATAAATTACACAAAAAGAACGAATATCTCCAAAAATCACACAAACTTCATAATACTACTTTCTAACACCTTTCTATATGAACGCTCAAAAAATTAACTATCGCAAACACTATAATCGTTACCACTACATCCAAAACTATGAATGATATTATCAGATTAAAAAAAGACACTAATTTAAATGCCGGGATTTGCAAAATACAGTGTCTAAACTACAATGATGTATATATAGGGAAAACATCACGAAATCTAAAAGTGCAATGTATGAACTTAAAAGAGACTTACGTTTCGA
Organism: Ascarosepion bandense; assembly: GCA_037127315.1. Lineage (NCBI taxonomy): Eukaryota > Metazoa > Mollusca > Cephalopoda > Sepiida > Sepiidae > Ascarosepion > Ascarosepion bandense. Next base: position 828,829 of record JBBBDQ010001003.1, on the reverse strand, counting down.
CATGCGTTTCAACACAAAATAACGTAGGACACTTGTTTGATTTCTCAAATTCTAGTTTAATTAAAAAAGAACATGACCCTTTAAAGAAGGAGTACTTTGAAAACATCTTAATAACATTACTACCAACCATAAACACGCGATTAAAACATGACATTACTTCTGCATTTTTTTTTCACACAAATATACAAGGTGGAAAGTAATTATTGTTCACTATGGTCACTTTTATCCATTAGAGCACCTGCACTTAAAAACCTTGAAATCATTCAAATTGAAAATGTTTCTTATTTTGTTTGACTGCTGATACAAAAGAAATTCTTTTGCTTTTGGGTTTTTTTTTTCGTTTTGCTTTTTGTTTTTTGATTTTGTTTTTTCGTTTTTTTTTCAAAATACAAAAATCCGTACGCAGGTGAGTAGAAAAACGGAAGTATTTTCAATTAAAAAATCTCTCTTAGCATTTATGGCTTAAACGGATTTTAGAAAACATTTTTATCATCAATCTTTTATAAGAACAAAACATATTACTTATAGTACTATCAACAACGATACTGGTGTGCTTGTAATATCAAGCGCTTATTAAAGTTCAAGTTCAGCTAAATGAATAATACAAACAGTTTTTTTTAAAAACAATCGACTAAAGCAATTGTTACAAACAAAGAATCGATTACCATAATTGTTTTATTTCCAGAAGAGATTGAAAAAATCATCTACCACATAAAAAAAATAATGACCTTGTGTTTTGCGCAAATATAACAGATTTCCTAGATGTTTAGATCTTTTTTTATATATTTTTATTTTAAGATGTATGTATGGATGGTGTAAAAGTAATCAGCTCGTAATTTGAAATTGTCAATCCGTTTTCCAATTCGCGCCTAATCTACTGCGTTCTCTTTTCGCACTAATAACGTTGGAAAATTGACGAATCCATCTCGTCTAGCAATGGGTTAAATAGCAATGTAGACTGAGCTTACTAGCCTTGGTTGGCAGCTTGTTTAAAAAGACAAATTTGAATTCAAAACTGCGGCGAAGTCAAAAGTCATGTTCACAGTTAAGAATGAAACGGAATCTGTTATGACTCATGACCGTCACCATCCTGAAAGAAACATAATATTAAAACTGTTAATATCACCTCATAGTGGTGTAATGGCTAACGAGGTTAATCTGGCTGATCATTATAAATGAGAATTGAAATCGATCTTTACTGATTGCTTCAAAGTTTCGACTTTGAATTACCAACAATGGTTGACATGCCGTAAAATGAACTAATCAAATGTAGCAAATATTTTAAATAGCCTGATGTCTAAATAGTGACAATCACCGGTTCAGATTTCTTTCCGGTTTTTGAACAAGATTAAATATTCATCCCTTGCTTCATGTTTTGGATTAGATTTCTTGTTTGTTCTAAAGTCGACTTCAATTTCTGAACTCGGAAAATTTATTCATTCTTTCTCTCTTTTTTTTTTTCAAATGAAGTTGATACGTTCGCCTGTTGTTCGATTTACACACCTCCCCCTGTTTTTTAAAGAGGAGTCAATTTTCACCTCTTTTTCTCTGATTAGGATATATGTTTTCGGTTACTTCCAATGTTTTTGCATTCCCTTTCATCCCAATAACCTATGCGTCTTAGTAGCCTTATCGTCTTGTTTAAATGAATTAATTAAAAAAATATTCACCATAATTATAATGTTGATGTTAAAGATAAGTCATAATATTGGAACTAGGAGAACTAGAAGTGAGAATAATAACAATTTCAATCTAAGAAATTTGAAGAGACTTGCTACCACTAATTTTTCAGCAGCTTTTAAGTCAAAGGTCAACCGTAATCTATCCTGCTTCTACTCAAAATATTAATTTCCTACTACCTTCCCTTCTTTTCATATCACATATCTCATTTAAAATTACAATTCAATTTTAACCCGCTACATTGAGTGGTTCTTGAGCCTTTTGTTTAGGGGAACTTTGTATTAAAATAGAAATTCACAGACATCTGGCAATAATATACAAATGAATGAAGAATAAGAATACAGTAATAGTGTTTGATGAAGATAACTCGAGACGAGAGCAATACGAAAAGCTAGCTGGAGATTGTTACAGTAACAAGAAAAGGTTTCATATCAAATGATTCCCCAGGTCTCCTCTTCGTGTTTACTTTTAATAAATACTATAAAAAATAATGGTTAATAGATAATTGTAAATGCTGTGTTTTGAACAGAATATCTACAGCATTGATATGGAAGCTGGTACCCCAGGCATGGCATGACCAATCTTTCTTGAACATTAACCAGTCTGCCCACGTTATGTTTGTTTTGGTCTCGGACCAGCTAAAGTACGGCTACCCATTATCACTTGGTTAGATTAGTCCTGACAGGCAAGGTGTCTAATATATTGGTAAGAATTAGATACGTTGCCCACCTTGAGCACCAAAATACAATCAATCGGTCAGTTGAGTGCCACACATGATATACGCTTGAGTGATCATGTCTCGAAAGAGACATGACTGACTGGGCAGAGAATTTTCCCGTACAGGTTGTCATTACTTTCTGCAGTATACTGGTTGCCATCCAAGGCTATAGAACCAAATCTATCCTGCTATTTAAACCATAGCTGGAGAGAGGAGAGATGGATTAATACCTTTTCCAAGGATATTTGTGCTTAAGTGAATGCAACGAATTCAAACTGGGATTTATTACATTCACTTCCGCGCAAATACCAAAATACAACATCACTATAACTCACTTTATAAACCTCCAGAATTTTTTCCCCATTTTCGGATAGTTTCTGTTAATTCACTTTACATAATGCCAAATAATTTAAAGTTACTCGTTGCAAATTTTAATTCCCTCCAAGAAATTATACAATATTTTTTATTAAATTTTTAGCATTTTTTCAAAATTATTAATTTTAGATCCAATTTCGTTTAGCTTGCTTCAAAGCTACTCCAACCCTCAGAATAAAAATTTACCAAAAATAATGGAGGTTTCCACATTTCGTAAGTTCGGATGGTATTCGCGGACATTTTTTTTTTTTTTTTCAATTCGAAAAGAAATCTGTTTTTGGTTTGTTTATTGGGATGAGCGCGGGCGTGGAACTCACACAGAGAAATAGCACACACGAGTCTCAATCGATCCGAAGTGCCATGGTAGACACTCGTTCTAGAAGATTTTGGTGTGAATTTTAGTAAATATAAATTCTTTTGATTTGTGGGTACATTACTATTTTTAAATGAATTAACAAAAAAGTTCTGGAACACTCAGCTTTGTTGGTGTCGGTGCTTAGTTTGTATAAACTACGAGTATTAGTAATACTATTTTAATTAATTTTAATACTAATTTAATTAGTAATACTATTTTAATTTTATTATTTCAGTAAGCAATGTCTAATAGTATTCACTTTTACTGGTATTCTAGATGGTTTATTTAAACTTGTAGTATAAGTACAAGTAATATTATATATTATTATGATTGATATTATTGATTTAATTGAATTATTATTAAATCATTATTATTATGTAATTTTTCATCATATTTCGATTTCTGCTATGGTCGCACTACCAACCAAGTCTGCGGGAAGACCTAAGGCAGGTCGTGGCGTGTTGTTAGGGCTCCATTTCATGTTTTTTCTATCTCCCCTATCATCCCTTGCGTTACATAGACAAAGTTCTCCTTAGTGTGTGGGCTGTACTTTACAAAACAATTTTTTGTATATCTATTAAACAGGGGTTTCCAGGGATTCTTTCAATGTGTTGTTTTGTTCCATTTTTTATCATTCCAAGTGCACCTACTATCACTGGCACAACTCTTGTTTTCAATTTCTACATTTTTTTTTCTATTTCAATTTCCAGGTCTTTATAATTTGACAGTTTTTCAAATTCCTTGGTTGCTATGTTACAATCCGCTGGACAAGCCATATCAATTAATAGACAATTTATCTCTTTCTGGTTGTTAACAATAATGTCTGGCCTATTTGCTTCAATTTTTCTGTCTGTGTAGATGGTGTAATCCCATAGAATGGTGACATCTTCTGTTTCTGTAACCGGTGCTGGGTGATGTTCATACCAGTGTTTGTTTACAGATTTTCCATAGTGTTTGCACATTGTCCAATGTAAATATTACCCCACTCTATCGTGACGGTTTTTATATTCATTTGGGGCAAGTACAGAACAGCCTGAGATTAGACGGTCTTTTGTTTATTAGTGTTTATCACAAAACCTGCATTTTGGATCCATATTATTATGTATAATATTTGACTTGAGGAAGCATTATCAACTATCATTCTTTTGTCAGTTTCTGACATTTAAATTTCACTTTATTCATTTATTTAATTGAAATCACCCAAGCAAGGCAGTAAATTCACTAAGACACAGGTAGTTACATGGTGTGAAAGAATTAGAAAACTGATACGTTATTTAGTAGCGAAAACAATAAAAGAGTAATCGGGAAGACGGTAAATAGCGATCAACATTTTATTTAATTTTTTAAAGATTAAAGATGGCTGGAAAGTATGAAACCAGAATAGAGTTCTACAAGCGATAATTGCAAGAAAATAAACTATTAGCATAACTACATGTAGCCAGCTCAATTGTAAATTGATGAGACTTCGACGCCAGTTAAGAATTTAAATTTAAAAAGTCTAGATACGATAGAGAAGAGTGATATCAATTTTGTTATAAATAGAAAAATATGGTAGAAAGCCAAAGGAGTGAAAGGGAAAAGTTGGCCTTCTTGTTTAATGATTAAACTTAACTAGCCACAATCACATACCCAAACAGACCACAATATTCCTTAAACCAAAACAACACATTCTTATTTCCCATTCTTGCTACATCCACCATAATACCCAAGAACCCCATTAATTCCAAGTTAGTTCCAATTTGTACAATTCTTGTTTGTGGGGGATAAAAATAAAGCAACAATTTCAAAATTCAAAACCTAATGTGTATTTACAATATGAGGTAAGCTTTTTACAAGAAACTAAATATCATAGTGTTAGTACTAACCTCCCTCCACAGCCGTTAGTTGTGGCAGAAACATAAGTTACCCGGACGAAATTAATAAGGGAGTTTAATAATATAAAACACCCATTCGTCTAACACATAATCATTCAAACACATTAATAAATATGAAAAAGACAGACCCGAAATACTAAAAGCGTCCTGCATCCACTGATATTCCTGGCCACATAACGGCGTTGGGGAGGGGAACTTAAATTAAAGTAACTAGGAACAAAAATAAAAGTGGCCAATGATTTCACATCTCCTAAGTTGAATTTGAAGGACTTAACTAAAGATTAAAAAACAATCTAATCTAAATTAATTCTGGGCGAGGTTGCTAATGTTCAATCCAGCTAGAATTTCTATATTCCTAACCGGTATCAAAGTGTCACTAAATCGGCCTCTCTTGCTCGACACAGACGCACAAGACTCACTCAACATTTGTCATTAAGAGAACCGTTTTTCTTTTCGTCCTAATATTGACTTTAAGCTGATGCTTGGAGATCAGTTGGAAAGAGGTGAACTCCTCGTCTCCATAATTTCTTCTGATGTTTCGTCTATATCACGGCTCTCATAATGTCTACTAAGCAAAAGAACACATAGTGTTCAGCCTTCAACGGCAGTACCACATAACTACAGGCAGAACTGCCCTCGAGGACTAAAAACATTCCACCCAGCAGGCGAACTATAATCGCTTCACTAAATTTGCCGAACGGCCCGACGACCTTGCAATGAAAAGTGGGATCAAGGGCCTCTTCAAAGCCAACGCAGTTTGGAGATTTTTCCAAGCCCGCCCAGCAAAGACGTTTGACAACGCAGAGAGCCCTTCAAAACACCAGCCAGGCGAGTGTTGCCTCATCATTATTAGGGCATTTCTACCCGGGTGCCTAAGACCATATAGATCGATCCTCCTGCTTTGTAAAAACGAATTCGTCTATCAGATCATCTAGAATGTACTCCCGAACTAACACATAAAATAAAACCCTACGGCAAAGCACCTAGACGTGGGAGAGACCATCTTTCACCCATCAGAAGTGTTTCAGTGCAACCCGACATTCACGATAGAAGGAACACTCGCCTCGGGGTAAACCGGGGGACTTCTCCTCGCATGAGTGCACACTTATCAGGTATAAGTAGTTCTTATAGACATCTTTATGCCAGAATTTTCACTCACTCTCCGATTGGTGACATTCGATCTAGGAATGCGAGGCGAATAATACGTTAACAAATCTCAATGCAAGGCACATCCAGAGATCCTTCAGAAGAGTGGAAGCAACAAATCTCTTGAAGAGCCTTCGGAGTCTTTCCTGTCCACTTGAAAAAGAACAAGAGTCTTACTAATGTTATTAACCTGATATACGGACGTAGAAGCACAGAGAGTCGGTAAAGGAGAATAGAGTAGAAATACAAAGTACATACTTCCACCCGCTCCTTTAAGGCAAGATTCCTTCGGAACTAGAAACGAACTGCGACCTCGGCCTTCCCTCGCATTTCCGACCATTTCATTTCTAAGAGGAGATTAGGACAGAACCAGATGACGAGTGTCTTGATCGGTCCGATTGTCCAGAGGAAAGACCCTGGAAAGGAAGCACTTTTCCATACACCAACAAACTTATCGAGTTTGATCCTGACCGCTGCCACCGTCTTGTAGCCTCTAATTTCTTTGCCGATATCTTGGCTCTCTTTGACGCAAGAAATGAACCATTCTTCAGCATAAGCAAAGTACCTCGCCGAATTGATAGCACGGGGTAGGGAAATTCCGTGTAGGAGAGAATTTTGTCTTTAACTTTTGAAGGAATGTACTGAAAAAGTAAAAGGGTTAGGATTAACCCTAACCCTAACCTTGCCTTGATGAATGAATGTAGACAATACGAAAGGCTCCGATCGAACCCCATTGATTTTTAACAGTGCACCGCGAGACGCATACAGAAATTGGGTCCATGTGCGAATGACCAATGATTTCACATTCCTAAGTTGATATTGAAGGAATGATTAAACCAGAATGATTATACCAGAATTTGCCCTCACTATCCTGAAACAGGCGGCCGAAAGTACGGCCATCAGAAATTGATGGTCAACTTTATCGAATGTCTTGGAGTGAACGAAACTGTTCAGTGCGGATTCACTGTCGATTTCCTTGATGATCAATTGTACTACATGATGGTTGTCCTGCATAATCCAGTCTTTCACGGCACAAATCTGTTCGGAACCAATCAGACAAGAGAGGACAACTTTTCCGAACCAATCAGACTAGAGAGGACAACTTGCAAACAGTTACTTAAGATCCTCGATTAAACTTTTTTTACTCTGGGATTAACATTGTTAAAAGCTGTAAGTCACCAATCCCACCGTCCTTGGCCTTGCGTAATAACTTGATTCCAACCCTGGTGAAAAATTGAGGTATTGACCCATGTTTTTTTCCAGTTGTTATAAATCAGCTCCAGCAAGTAAACAAGAACGGGCGACTGCATCAAGTAGAGTCGTAGGGAATCCTGGAAATTTATGCCGGCCACCAGCTTCAGCGCTTCCCACTTTTACGCCGCTGTAATGGAACTTCGAGGCGGGCAAAGTCTGCCAAATAGATGTCGAACTGCTTAAACAGGAACTGCCTGTTGAACACATCCTGAAAGTAGTCACAAAACGCCTCACATCTGATCGCAATGGTAGCCAGGTTCTGATTCGCTGGCAATGTTACGCTTGCGAGATGTCAATGCAACGCATTCCTAACTCCCTCTGCACGCAATTCAGCTGCCATATTCGACAAATAAGAAGACATTCTTTTAACCTAGTCCTATCTACCAATGATTGACCATCTTGACAAACAAGGAGGCCAACTCTTCCCTAGCCAAGCTGTCTATCACGAGATTTAATTAGCCGATCAACTTTTTCTTAGACGCCGTTTAATTAATTTAAACTAGATTATGTAAACGACTATAATCAGCAGCGAACGACTTAATACTGGATTTGAAATTTATTCCCCCAGATATTCCCAACTCCTATCCCATCAATTCCTGCTGTAGAATTATTAGCAGCTGGTCCTAAAAATCTCGCTTACCAAAGAATGATGCATTCAATTTCCAGTAACCAGCCTGCCATTCTAAACTTAGACAGATCTTAGTTTACCCGAACTCGGACGAGCTTTTGATCAGAGTAAAATAGTGAATGAAAATTTGAACAACCCTATGTACCCAACATTGACTCTCTTAACTAGTACTCGGTTACAGTAGCTAAAATGCACCGACGTAGCCGAGCCGCCCCTATTCTTCCAAGTTCAAACTACCTCCTAGTTGTTTTCATTACGATACTTATCGACACGATCAAACTTTTCAACCAAGTCAGAAAATGTTTTCATAATACGGTTGTTAGTACTGTATCGTAGGGAGCTGGTTAATTTTCTTTTGTTCGGCCTTGTGTCAGACTTAACCAAACTACTTACAGCTTACAGGATTTATGTTGAATTACCATCAGAATTATTATCATCTGAAGTTTTTTCATCATCAGAAGGTTGGTTGTCAGATGGAATGTGTGGATTAGTGTAGAAGAGTGGAATAATAAAATATACAGTTTGAATGTTAAAATAGAAATTTATTAAAAGGAAAGAATAATATAAGTTTTAGGAGTTAATGTACAATTAGAAACATTAAGAAGTTAAGGGTAGAGTTCGTACAAAATGTTGAAAATAGATAAGGAGAAAGGGAAAGAGGACAATATCCGAGTTGACCTGAAGCTTCTCTCGTTACATTTTAGCGGTGTCTCTCGCTGCTCCCATCTCTCTTGACTGACGCCGAGGTCATTTATATAGCATTTTTGAATTTAGCACTGGATTGCTAAGTCTTCAAGTCTTGTAAGTCGCTCCCATTAGTCAAAAATCATTTTAACATCTACTTGAGAAATCTGGTTTCGAATTTTTCTTTAAGCAGATGGTCAATCCTTTTTCTATTTAGGAAAACCAGGATTTCACACGTCATTGTGAATTTTTGTAAAAGTAAAGAAGGTTGAGTTTAATTAATTTCTTATCCGTTACAGTACTATGTTACGGTCAAGGACGGCATTCCAATCGCCCGCTAAATCTACCCGAAGACACGTCATCAAACACAGCTCGATCCATCGAAACAAATCAAGTTGCCCAACACAACCATTGGAAGCATAAACCCCAGTGGGTCTAACAGCTTTATATTTTATCATAACTACCAGCACACAAAGTCTGCCCGCCGGATCTGCGAAAACAAGAGGAAACGCCGCATTTAAAGACTTGCTTACTTGCCAGAAAATTTTTCTCGAATGTTCATCAAAACATGCTGAACATACCCCCTAGACAGAACGCTTTCACAAACGCAAGCTATAAATCGTGTCTCCTATAAACAACATACATTCACCCCGAGACACTGAAGATGACAAGAACCTCGTGCTGCGAAACTTAATATTTATTGTATCAAACATACAATTATGACACAAGGCCAATTTGGGGGTTGGGACAAAACTCAGGCTGGTCTTCAGTACCTATCCTATACCTAGCTAATCCGACTCACGACCCAAACATACTTTCCAATTTTCTCATCCACCACAAGAACTTATCCATCATCATTCAATCCTTCATACACCAAAATACCTTAAACGTACCAGGAACCTAAAAAAAACCCAAATGTACATAAAAATTTTATTATGAATAATAAATACAAAAATACATTTAAAAATATATCATGAAATGATATGTGGGGAGGGGCATGACATAAATCCCAAAACATAAAATTTAAACAAAATATACAAACAGAAATCATGACGTTAGTTGGACCCAACCAACCTACAAAACAAAGCGGCTGCTGTATTCTGCCCATAGGACAAAACCAAGAGGCTCACTTTCTAGAGGGAGAGGAGAGGAGAAAATCAAATTGATGGGGAGAATATAATCCTGACCCTCGTCCTGCGGGACTCTGACCTAAGGCCCCGGACATTCACACTAGTTAAGCAGAGGGTCATTATCAGACCAATTAGTGTTGATCTTTTACATTATCGCTAAGATGATACCGACGATTTGTCCCATTAAGTCTAAATCTATTTCACTTCTTAGCAAACAGACCACCAGTATCCAAGGGAAACTTTAGTTTTTAAAAACAGTGGAATCCTCCGAGCATACTATTATTAAAATCTTCTAACGATATTGTTGTATTACTCAGTGAGAGGCATGTTGAGATGGCATTGTTAGCCTCCTCGATCATACTCCATATTTACCGCACACCCAAGCATGATCGTACCATTGTTAAAATTCGTTTCACCTTTGGAAAGTCCTTAGGGTTTTCGACGTTCTTTCCCCCTACGCTTTTTAGGTTAAATAAAAATTTAAGGTCTTTGTTTTTTGTTTTTTTAATGAGCTAAAGCTTTTTTTCTGCTTGTTCCTCGGATACGTAACAGATGTCTTCCTCTATGCTATGAAGTGGTTTCGTTTTATTTTTGTTTGCTTTTTTCTAATGTGTTTGAATTTTCTGGGCTTCGTTGAATCATGCTTCTATGGTGACTAAGAGTGTAGGTGTGGTTTGAAACTCTTGTGGTTTGTGTGGACATGACTGAAGAAAACAGAATAAGATTCTTTTTTAGAAAGGTAATTTTGGAAGAAGTAGGTGTCAATTATCTTGCCAATAGAAGAAAGGATATAATCTTTTTTGATGATGGAGAAGGCGATGCAGAGGATGAAAAGCCCGAAACCTCAACTAGCTTTCTTTTGTTTGTTTGTTTGTTTGTTTGTTTGTCTGCTTAGCAACAAGATTTAGTTTCTTTATTTTTTCAATTTTCTCCCAACTTTGCTCATTCTTCTTCCGAATTTCACTCGCTGATGCAGCATGCGGTACCGGCTAGTCACACTTAGAACTAGTAAAGGAAATAGGTTTGTAGGTTATGTTTTTTTGCCCTGGATGTTTCAGAGGACCGATACCCCGATGTTTGGCTCTTCCCTCTGCATTTGCCAACGACACACTATCCTTTTTCATTTCCTTATTCGTCAGTTTTAAGAGCAATCTATGACATGAATAAGCTGGGTGTTGTCCGCATCGGTACGTGTAGCTCATAGCTCCAATACAGATACCGCGGAACATTCAGCATCGGCCAGAAGGAGATTTTGGTCACCTGCAGCCAGAGAACGAGAGGCTTTCTTCTCTGAACACATAAGGACCTCATATACTGCTCCGCAATCCTGTTCCAACGTTCATATTTTTGTTAAAAAAAAAGTAATAATAATTTGAGCAGAAAGAGGTGAGGGCAAAAACATTCTAACAGATAAAAACTGAAGATTCAAAAAATTAAAAATTACAAATTTTTTTAAAAAATCAAAGAAGTTTAAAACGAAACAATAACAACAAACGTGGGGAAGAATATAACAATACAACAAAAGAAAAACTGATTAAAACAGAACAGAATCGAATTAACTAACGGAAAAAATTGATGAACTAATTTAAAATTAAACGTTGGGAACAATAATAGAACTAAAATGATTTAATTTGAAAAATTAAAAGAAATGAAGAGAAAAAAAATTGAAATAAACCGATGTAAAATGAACCTCGAAGGCGAAAAAAATAAAAGTCCGCCCACGAACGAGAAAAGAACATAATGTTTAAGCTAAATGAAATAACGTATAAGAAATAAAGCCGAATTAAAAATAAAACGAAACTAGAAGTCTGAGAAATTTAGCATTAACAAAAAATAAAAATAAATGTCGGCTGCCTAAAACCGAGGAGAACAAAGTAAAAATCAAACGACTGCCAAAAAAGAAAAACCTTTTCAAATGTCAATTAACAAAAGAATTTAAAACTTTTAAAAAGTTTTTAAAGTTTTTTTCAAATAAAGTAGATAAATAAAAAGGTAAACTATAAATTAAGCACAAACTCAAAAAATATACACTTGTCTGGCAAGACTTTACTTAAACCTGGAAAATAATAAAAATTTATGTCTATTTTCGACTTGAAAAACTGGGGAAAAAGGCTGTAAAGAAAAAACAAAATTTTAATTCAAGCAAAAACGAATAAAAAAAAGATAAAGGAAAGCATTTTAACAAAGTTTGTTCTGGTGAAAACAGTTCCTAATAAATGGATCGAAAAAGGTTTCTGTTGAACACTAACTCCGTTTAACTGCGCTTGTCTGCAAAAATGTCAGTTCACTATGAAAAACGAGACTTAAACTACCGCGGCGATGATCTCTTCCGAACAATTAGCATGAATGTATTTAAAGAAAATGCACACGGTGGCAACTTTACGACAGTGAAAAAGTGACTGAAACCGAGAGGCCAGATCATGATCAATAATATTGCTGATTCTTCTTTGGATTTAATCAAGGTGACAAATAGCAGTAGCACCTGACCATATGCTGCAGCAATATTCTAAGCACAGACAAACATTAAACTTATAGATATGTAAGATAGACTCTGGAAAAGAAAATTGTCAACTTTTGCCACTATGAGAAGTCATATTATCTTATTTATAAATCCGGATGCATTTCAGTTTGTTAAACATTATTTAGGTCCTGGGCATGATGGTAAACTGCATCCGGCAGTAAGGCCTCTGATTGAGAGGTTGTAAAGGAACATGGAACCACCTGTTAATTGCTGTTGTTCCCAGGTCCATCCTGACCCGGAGTGGTAGCACCTGTTAGAGTCTCAACTATGGGCAAATAGTTAACCCCAAAACCGGGGGTCAAAATACTATGAAAGTATAAAAATACGCTTTTATAGAAATATATATACATAGACTTTTAAAGAAAAAACTACCATAAGACATTTAAGAAAAAATTATTCTCAGCAAAACATTTTTGAATACAAAACTAGAAGATATTTTCTGTTTTCTAAAATAAAAAAGAATAAAAACGAAAAGATTTAATTAAAATCTGACTAAATCAACCTTCTCCCTATAACCAAACATTAAAAAAAATACCTTACACCCCCACCTTTTTGGTATTAAATAACCCACAGAGGTGTTGATATGCCGTTAAACAAAACTCAAACTCAGACTAAACATTATTTAAACAGAGTAAATGTGACAAAGTGGTAACTGTTCATTTCAACTCACGCAATTAGTTTGCGCCAAAAAATAATTTAATTCGAAACAATTTTAAGTGAATGCAAATAAATAAAGGGTTTTGAATGGAAAACAATTGAAAAAAAGAAACAAAAACATGTTCGTTTCTGCTTCGAATGATAAGAAAACTTGAATGGGGAGACTGAAACCATTTTCAGCACTTTCAATTCTCTATGGAATAATTTCCTTCGGTTAATTATTCCAAATTGCCGCTAGAACTAATTGCTTTTTCCCAGGCTCATCAAAGATGTAGCCGATTTAATTCCAGCATTCTGTGACAGACAGAAACTGGTATGGTATTCCTGAAAATTATTATCGCTAAATACAGCACGCATATTGTTTAAACATGCAAGACCAATTAGTGAGTCCATCATCGATCAATGTTGTAACCGTTTGTGAGTTGGTATCTTAAAATATTCCCAAAGCTTATTTTATGAGATTTTAAATGTCGAATTGAAACAAAAATTCTGACTGTTCACTCTCGACCCTTGCTCTTTTATTTAATCTATTGCAGCTAAGAAAGAAACTGATGTTGATGAGAAGGCAATGATTAGAAACTTGGAACGAAAAATCGGTGAGCCGTGTTCAAATTCGTATGTAGGAAGTTTAGTACAACCGAGCATACCCGATCTATAACATCGAATAGTCCAAGTGAAGTCTTGACTGGTCGCCGTTTTCTAGGGAAATATATATCATGCACGTCCTAAAGCTAGTAGCAATTTTTTAATCTGGGTACGGGCCGAATACTGATCATATTCTGTCGGGTTGCCTATCGAAGAAGTCTGTTGTTTATTTAGACCCGAAACTTCTATTGATATAGGAGCAACAACACTGACGACGCACCTAAATTCGACACTAAAAGGTGTATTTTTAATAATTTCTGGTTGAGATCATTACGTTCTCTTGTAAACAAATTTCTATGGGAAAAGTATGAATTCGTCACTCTTTCACCTTTGTGTTAAATACTATGGCAGACTGGGAAATTTATTCGGGGTTGGCAAACACTACAAAAATAGGATAATTCTGAATTTAAAATCGTATGTGGCTAGGCGAGGCACGTAATTGAACTGTAACTAACCTCCACTCAGCATAGGTGCATTATAAAACACAGGTTAGCTGTGTGTGTTAAGAAACACAGATGGGGCCAGTGCATATGGGAATGGAGAGAAATAAGAAAAAAACATGCTGATGATGCGAAATCACACAAAATGACAAAGTTCCTTCTAATTGAAGCAACTATCATGGTATTTGTTTATACATCCGAGATTAGGTAGTATTTACACTATTTACATTGCTCGAACTATTGTCCTCATCTTCCTTACCATGTTTACGATGGTAAGGAAGATGAGGACAATAGGCCTTCTTCAGTGATTGTAATAAAGTTTTCGGTTAAAAATTCCCAGCGCCTAAAGAAGACCGGAGCGTACAGCGGCCGAAGCGTCGTAAACATGGCAATGAAGATATGAACAAGAGTCCGAACAATGTAAATAGTGTATTTATCATGATGGTAAACAGTTTATAGACAGTATCTTAATTTGAATAAACGAATAGTGTAGCTCATCTATTCAGACTCATTCGAGAATAAAACTGGTCGCAATATAAGTGTCGACAATATACTTTATAAATATAAACGATGATTAGTGTAGTGAGTCGTAAGGCCCTAATAACAGTGGACTCAATAACAAATGCATATTCTTAGCGTCTTTTAACCAAGTAGTTGTTTCTTTTTTAAATTTTTATCTAAACTTATTTATAAATGGAACTTTGTCTCTGTGTGTGTGTCTGTGTGTGTGTATCCGTTACCTATAGACTTCAAAACGGCTGAACCAATTTTCTTGAAAATTTGCACAGTTGTACAATAAGCGTCTGTGAGTGTTCTTAGCTAGGTTTTGTGTCGAGGTACCCCTTATAAATATCGAAAATCGATAATCGAAAAAATCGGGTTATAGAAGGAATGGTCCGATTTTAATCAAATTTGATACACTTATAGACAAAGACATAAGAAACGACATTCAGAAGTTTTAAGGTTACAGTTCTTACAATATTACTGAAAATCGATAATATATATATATATATATATATATATAAAAGGCAAGATGTTTCTGAGTGTGTATTTTATCTGTTTGTATGTCCTTTATACAAATCCACAATTTTTATCCGATTCTCACCAAACTTCACGCAAATATTCTTTAGGCTGAATCTAAGCTCCAGGACCATGTATTAATTTTAAAGCTTTCATTACACCCGAGCAACGCCGGACTATACTGCTAGTTTGGTATAAACTTTAAAAAATAAATGGTTGATTGATTTTACGGAGTATCAACTCCACTGAGTTATTTAATGTCGAGTTTTGAACAGGGCACCTAATTGGAAATTAACTCACTAATCAGTGATAATAGTCAGCCAATCTTATCATTGTCCCCACAGAGGCACAGCCTTAAAATGCTATTAGCGAAGTTGTTCTTTCTTTTTTTTTATAATCACTTTCCCCCACCAAACAAGGCAGTACTGCCATTGGTGCACTGGTGGCTACATAAGAGGAGAATGATGAGAAAGAGAAGTAATTTATAGAGGTGTCAGAAAATAGTTAAGAGATGAATGAGAACACTGGTGAGAAGAGAGTATGACGGGAAGAGACCATGAGGGAAAGGATGCAAGTCAAGAAGATAGGAGATGGCAATTGACTTTACATTTAAATTCTTGGGGATTATATCTGTCAGGTAAGCAAGTATACGGAAGGGAATTCCATAGGCCGGAAGTGCGAGCAAAGAAGCTAGTAGAGTAGAAGTTCCGGTTACATTTTATTGGTTTCACTGTAAAAGGGTGGAACCTAGTTGCTAGTCTAGTAGCTCGAGTGAAATCATGCAATGGGGAAAACCAGGGAGCCAAGCGCGTCAAAACAGAAGCTTTGAAAGTATTTGTAGAAGAGAGACTGGAACCACGTTACTTCGGTGAGAAAGTGACTGGAACTGAGCTACCAGGTCAGGATCGATTACATTGCAGATTCTCCGTTGGATTTTGTCAAGAACGCCGAGCTGAATAGCAGAGGCACCCGACCAGAAATTACAGCAGTATTCAATGCATGGGCGAACGGTAGATTTATATATGTGCAAGACGAGAAAAGGCTATAGATTCGATGTAGTCATTCAACTTGAGGTTGTCTGAGAGAGTAAGGTCGATGAGGCGCAGTGTTTTGTTTTCAGGGAGGCTAGACTGATCCATGCTAATAAGGGGTAGAAGCGATTCGCTACGGTGGTTAACAGATATCAACTTTGTTGTTGAGGCATTAAAATTCCCGAGCCATTTCTTACCCCTGTCCACCACATATTGGGAGTTGTTTTCAAGCTCAGCAGCGAGGTACGTTTTGTCAGCTTCGGCTGATTTCTTATCGAGGCGGGAGTAAATGGTGGTGGTGTCATCGTAGATGCCTACTTGAGATCTGATTGCATCAGGGAAATCGTTGATGAAGATCAGGAAAAGCGTAGGACCTAGAATGGAGACTTGACGGACACCCGCGTTCGTATGATAGTATCTGCAGGCATGTCTGTTCAATACTACATTCATTGCGGGATTTGAAAGGAACGACTGGATGAGATCAAACAATCGTCTATTTATACCATAGCCCCGTAGCTTGCGCAGATGGCCAGCATTCCAGACTCTGTCAAATGCTTGAGAGATATCTAGTGCAACAGCTCGAGCTTCGCCGTTCTTATCGAGATCCTGGTATATCTATTCAGTGATGGTCGTTAGCATACACGCAGTAGACTTGGTGAAGCGAACCATACTGTTGGTCAGAGAAGAGACTGTGGGCTGTGAGATGTTGAACCACTTCGACATTGATAATAGCGTCGAACACTTTCCCAAAAATCAATAGGAGGCTGATAGGACAACAATTAGAGGGGTCCGAGTGTTCACCAGAATTCTTAAATAGAGGAATAACAGAGGCGGTCTTCCAGCAAGCAGGAAATCAAGAAACAGAGAGGCAGTATCTGTAGAGTTTGGAGAGGACAGAGGAGAGTTCAGGGGCTCATTTCTTCAGGACAATGATTGGGATTCCGTCGCCTCCGCTCGCTTTATGGAGGTCAAGTTTTGAAATTGTGTTAGAGACCAGCGAGTGTATCATGTGAACGTCACTCAGTTGAATCTCAGTTCTAGACAGGAAGTAGGGTACGGATACCGCAGACGCATTCAATGTCGAGTTGGTGGAGAATATTCAAACAAAGCACACGACCTTGTTTGCTGAAGATGTGAGGACCTCAAATTCAAGGATTAAAGTGGAGATTGAGAGTTTATTCTTATTTAGTACACCTTTACACAACCACCAGTATTCTTTGGAGCTAAACTTACGGGATGCTATACGCTGCTTCATTCTGTCAGCAAACAGCAGCTGAGTATCATTAAGGATCCTCTTGCATGCAATACGAACAGAGGCAAAAAGACGATAAAGCCAGAAGTTATTCCTGTAAGCGATAGCGGCCGGACATACAGTAGAGAACCAGGGGGACGACTAGGGCTTAAGTCGCAACTTTCTGGTTTGGATGAAAGCATCGCTGCTAGATTTAACTCAAGAGGAGACCTCGAACGCACAGTCTTCAGCTGGAAGACTAAAACCTTTCTTCGAAGGGACGTCACATAGGAAACCGCGGAACGTGTCTCAGTCTACTCTCTGGTAGCAGTAATATACTCTGCTGGTCCGACGTTCCTGAAAGAAGAGAGAGTGGAAGGAGATATTAACGGAAATTACTGCAGGGTCAAAGTTTCCAAGAGGGCAAAGCTGTTTGACATTACACAAATCAGGGATGGAAGAGATCTAGCAGTGAGTCAGGTCCATTAGAATTATTATAGAAACGCGTGGGGAAACCACCACTTGGGTAAGGGATTGAGTGATTGAAAAGTTCATAGTATGTACTCCAGCAAGATCTTTGACAGAGTTTTCCAGCCACTTGGCGTGGTGAATATTAAAGTCTCTAACCACAAATATATTGGTGAATAATTGCAAAGAAATGACCTTATCAATATTATTCGAGATGCTGTTAAGTACGGAACAGTCAGAATATGAAGGGGAGCGGTAGAGAAAGAAAAGATAGCTGACCGTGTTTAGTAGAGAGAGATGGGGGCACATGTTGGAATGTTCAGGAGATTCAAGAGAAATCACCCTAGCTAGAGGAAGATGTTCGCTGACATAAATACCAATTCCATGTATATGGACATTGGAGTCCTTCCTAAAGAGGGGAAGGTAACCAGGGATATAGAAATCAGAAGGAATAGGGAAGTCAAGGTTAGTTTCAAAGAGGGCTAAGGTGTCAGGTGTGTTTACTTTGCTTGAAGGATTCAACGTTGCAAAAGTTGGTGTAGGTACCACGGAAGTTCGAAAAAGAGATATTAATACGTTTAGGTGATTTATGTTTAGCTGGTTTAGATTGGATGAGAGGAAATGGACTTATCTGTATTTTTAGAGATGCTGTCCAGTACAAAACAGTCAGAAGATGAAGGGGAGCGGTAGAGAACGAAAAGATAGCTGACCGAGTTTAGTAGAGAGGGACGGAGACACATGTGAGAATCATCTGGAGATTCAGGAGAGATCACCCTAGCTAGAGGGAGATGTTCGCTGTCATAAACACCAAGTCCATGCGTATGGGCATTGGAGTCCTTCTTAAAGAGGGAAAGGTAACCAGGGATGTAGAACTCAGAGGAGAGTATAAAAAGCTCAAGGTTAGTTTCTTAGAGGGGTAAGATATCAGGTGAATTTACTTAGAGGAAGGATTCAACGCTGTAAAAATTGGTACAGATACCTTGTATGTCCGAAAGCAAAAAGATGGAATAAGTTTCCCCTTCAGCAGTGCAGGACCGGAGACTCAGTCGAAATGGATAACTGATATTATTTTAATTTTGAGCTGGTAAGAATTATACAGTGAGGGAAGATTGAACTCCCGTAGCAACTTTTACCACGCCAGTTTTATACCTTTTCCATAAAACCGAGATGGCAAATAAAACTAACAGAATTTGGCCCGTGATTTGAAGAAGACGATCGATCTGAAATCGGCGTACTCCTAGAGCCGACTGACCAAACCACAGTTTCCAAACCATTGTTACTGTAATGTATTATTGAAATACTAGCCAAATGATTTCGCGTCACCTAGCTTTGACTTGCTTAATATTGTGTATATGCTTGATATGTAAATATCTATAAAACTACACCCGTGGCGTGGCAGTGTCGTACTGATTATATTCCGTTTGCCAGCTATCAGCTACCGCGAATCGCGTTAAATCTGGTTTCAACTATATACCGACCTCTCGCGCGTCTGGGCTAAACTACCCAGGTGATAGTAGGTAATACTACTTTGGCCGATCTGAAATCAAACAAGCACAGCGTGGGCGGATTGGTTCAGGAAAGGTTGGTTCGGGTACGCCCGGGAATCGTATCATATAACAGGAAACATTTCTGGGGTTCTATCTAGGATGATGAAACGATACTACCTTAGTTTTTTAGGTATTGGATATTAGAATCTGTTATATCTGTTAGAGCTAATTCAGCGTAGAGATCGTCTGCAAAGTTCCAATCATCTTGATTTTTAGAAGTGTGTCCATAAATTGTTATCATCTGTCTAAATGTTTACATATGAGCTAAGGATGTTCTTAAATCGTTTATAAATATTGGATTAGAAAGATAGACGCCTACATTATCTCATGCCTTTCAGTAGACAAACTATTTACGAATATCTTCAAAGAGCTGCCAGAGAGAAAGGACCTGATAATCGCATAAGATCTTGTAGATATGTCATAGCTAGAGTGTTTATGTAGCAACCTCCACCCCTCTTTGCTACACCTTCTTAAAAACCTGTCTAAGTAAATAGATCTTGTGACACTGTCGCTGTTTGTACCTTTAGGATAAATAAGTAATTATTTTTTTAAAAACTAAGATATTTAATTATGAAAACCATCCTAAAATTAATCACTTATTTATAACTGCTTAAAATCCACCTTCCGTGCAAACATTTAACCTAGTTAGACCCAAAACAAAGATTCTTCTGATTCAGCTTAAAATAAAACAAGGATTATTTAAAAGAAATAACTTTGAATTCCTCAATTCACTCCATGGAATTTCAAAATCTCACTTTAACTCTAACTTGGAATCTAAGTCCAATTGCTACCAAAAGAGAGATTTGAACCAAACTCCAATTTGGTCCAAAATTCCAATTCAGTCCGAAAATTGAGTTCTTCAAATACCAAACTCTGTGGAATTTCAAAACCTCACGTCACGAAATCTCTCATTTTAATTGTGATTCTTTGGCATTTTGAAGAAATAAAATTTATTTCATCAATTCAGAAAGGTTTGGATGTATTTTGAACTAAATTTAAAAGCTTTTTTAAATTAAAAAGATTACAAAAATAAATTAAAATCTTTTAAAATCACTAATTTTTTCAGTTATTTTAAAATCTGAATATTTAATTGCTCCCTTCTCATCTAGACACAAATCGTAATGCTGAATGTTAAAGCACCATGTGAAGGACAGATTGTCAATACCGGGATCATTCTGATTTAAAAAAGGGGTAATATGTCCATGTTGGGCAAGTTTGGTCCGAGTTAGAGGGGTTTCAGACTGACAGACGAACAGACAGAATTTCTTTATTTATTTAGAAGATCACAAAACTGTCAGATTAGAAATCAATCGCCAGTTAGCTTTTTTAAATTCGATTTTTAAAGCTGAATTTGCAAATTATTTATCTCCATCAAATAATAACTCCCAAGTCGGGCAAGATATAAGACACATGTCTTTATACAATAAGCAAACATCCTTTTATTTTGTATTTTCACAACAACGTAAGTAAAGGAGAGAAATATCTGTATATGACTTTAGTATTCCCCGTATCTTTGCTATATACCCACAATTATTATACACTTATACATATTGCTTATGTGTGTTCAATTCACCATAAAACTAAAATAAAATTATAGTCTTTATTATTTCATTATCCATGAAGCCATTATCCGAGAACAAATGTTTGTCAGAATGAAATTAATTATCGAGAAAATCCCAAATTCAATTTACTTCCTCGTTTAGGGAATCGATTTTCTGGTGCGTTTTCAAAGGAAAAGTAACATGACTTTATTCGTGATAGTCGCGAATCAAACGAGAAAATAAAGTTGATACGGAAAACATGAAACTCAGAACATCAAGGATTAGACTTTAAACAGGGGGGGGGGTAATTGTATTACAATCAATAAATATGTAACCATTAGAATTAATTGAAACGTAACATGTTCAGTTTTTACATCCTATCCATACCAAAGGTAAAATGAATAAAGATATTTTAAAATCCTACTGTTCATTAACAGGACGTGTGTGTGTGTGTGTGTGTGTGTGTGTGTGTGTGTGTGTGTGTGTGTGTGTGTGTGTGTGTGTGTGTGTGTGTGTGGAAAACTTAGAGCCAGCCTAATAAAAAATTATCCAAATTTTGGAGAAATTTTTATCCTTATTTTCACCTGTAATTAAAGCCAAAATACGATGTTTAGAACGGCTCTTGATTGAACATAATAGACATTCATAGCCTCTTATATTTAACAGTACATGTTCAGAAAAAAAAAAAATATATATATATATATATATATATATATATATATATATATATATATATATATATGAAAATTTTTTAAAAACGTTTTTACAATCACTTATCATCCTTCAATAATAAGGACAAACAAAATATGACATCACTTTCCAAATATTTTTGGAATTTAAAATATTAAAAAGGAACACCTAAAGTTAAATAGAAAATCCTCAAAGAGGCCAGAACATCTAAATCGGTAAAGGAACCATGTTTCCTTTGTCTACAAGAAAGAATGGTTATCATTAAATACATGAGGAGTTACATATTACCAAATCAGAGGCATGAAACCACAGCAAATTGCAAACATATTAAAGTACTAATCTTACAATCAGGCTAAAATTACAAAATCTAAAGTTCGGATCTCTAGAAACGATAAACATTTTATAGTATTAATCTTAGTAGCACGATATTCACCTTGAACTGCATGATCTCTCTCCTTATGTTATTTTTATCTCTACTTTTATCTTGATTTCATACTACAAATTGTGACTTAATTAAGATTTTTCTTAAAAATTTAGGTTGGAATTCTTCTTCTTCTTTCTTCTTTTTTATGTACTTTTGTCCCTTCAGGACGTAGGCGATCATGGCCTTCCACGTCTCCCTATCCCTGGTGGCTCTTAGCACGCCTTCTCCTGTAACGACTCTCAGCCCCCGTTCTGTCATCCACCTGCTCAGGCATTTCAAATATCTTATCCGCTGCTTTCCTCTGTCTCTTTTTTCCTCTATCTGGCCTGTTAGTATCAGGTTCTCCAAGCCCTCCTTCCTCATTGCATGTCCCAGGAACTTTAGTTGTCTCTTCCTGATGCTCAATATTAATTTCCTTTTTGTTTCCATCATTTCCAAAACCTCGTCATTGCTCACATGTTTGTTCCACGATATCCGCAGCATCCTTCTGTAGAACCACATTTCAGCTGCTTCACGTTTTCCCTTCATCTTTAGTGATATTGTCCAACATTCACTGCCATATTGAAGAACTGACATCACATAGCAATCTAATACTCTCTTCTTTGTTTCTAGTGAAAGTTTCCTGTGTCTTAATACTTTACTCAGCTTCTGGAACGCGTCTTTCGCCCTGCCAATTCGCCTTTGGATCTCTGTGTCGCACTTTCCGTCTTCAGTTAGAACACTTCCCAGATATTTAAATTTTCGTACCTACTTGATTTTAACACCCCCCACCTGTATTTGGCACTTTGGGATGCTCTTTGTGCTGATGACCATGCATTCGGTTTTCTTGCAGTTTATTTGTAATCCTTTCATGTCACTCTCTTCAGCTATCTTCTGTAAGTTCTACTTTTTAAAAACTCCTTTAATTTTAATTCTAAATTAATTTTAAAGGAATTTTACTTTTAGATGATTTCCCCATCTTTTCAATGAACGCCAAAAAGTTGTGGTTTTATACCCGACTAAAATAAATATTTTTATCCACTACCCATTCCAGGCCAGAGAGTTTAAAATCTTTACCCCTTCGCGGATTATACTGTCTCCCACACCTCTTTCTTCTTCGCCAATCTTCTCTCTCTCTTCTTCTCCCCACCTTTTATGCATTTTCTTACTTCTTCCTCTTTGTTAAGCCCCGACGCCCGGATCATCAATTGGTTGTATATGACTATATTTTACTTTTTACTTTTAAACCTGGCACTTTTCTTTAAACCATTCATCATATCTCTTTTAGTTCTTTCTCTTTCTCTCCCATTTTCCTCCTTCTATTTATTATTTATTAATTTTTATTGCCCCAATATCTCTATACAATCCCCCATTCTGGTTTCTCATTTTCCCTACCCCTTTTACCTCGCAGACAAAAGTTTGCCAATAATATAAGGAAATGAATTTTCCATCTCCCTTAAAAATAGCCATTATTACAGGATGAGATATTGTCCTTTTAATGTCGAAACACAATGAACACTTTGTAGTTGGTTGGTTGGTTGGTTGGTTGGTTCTTTTGTTTTTATGGCATATCAACCTCGGCGGGTCAGTTATTGCCAACTAAATTTTATTTATTTATTGCTGGTAATACCTTTTTCTTTCAACAATTTATTGTTGTTTTTTTATATATAAGTTTTAGTCTAGTAATACTTTTTCTTTTCGAGTACCAAAATTCATTAGGGATTTGTTTTTAAGGGCAGTGTCCCCAAGTCCTACCTTGTTATTTAACCCATAACTGGAGGGAAGGGATGGATTAATACTTTTCCCAAGGTTACAAGTGCTTAAGTGAATGTAGGGTATACAAATGCTTAAGTGAATGTAGGTTATTCAACTGGAATTCGGAACTCAGCTCACCAATTTCTTTTTCCGAGCCAATATCCACTGCACCACAACGCACATCCGTCACTATACGCTTACAGCACCTGTTATTCATAGGCGGTCACCCATCTAAGTACTGACCAGGCTCAACATTGCTTAACTTTGGTGATCGAGCGAGAACCGGTGTATTTAACGTGATATGGCCGTAAGCCACACTCCGTAGCAGATTGTAATTTTAACATGTTCTAAAGTATAATTTAATATATATATATATATATATATATATCTGTTTTCAACAATTGCTGCGATTTCTTGTCGTTCTTTAATGACAGCACTGTCAAGCTAATCAGATCATACGAAAGGATCTTACACAAAATAGAACTTTTCTATATTATTCAGTGAAACCTATATATATATATATATATATATATATATATATATATAATATTTCTAATTAAGAGCCAATAAACCTACCTAGGTTTCACCCTACGGCTCGTCAGGGTAAGGTGGTTCTTCTATTGTATTGAGAGTTTTAGTGTTAGGGTTTTTGTTTTGGTTATTTTTTTCTTTCCTACGAGTTTTTTGCGTATATTTCGTTTGTTTCTTTTTTTTTTTTTACTTCCCCTTCCCCTCTCCTCTTCGAGTTTGTTCTCAGTGTGTTTTTCGAGACGAACTAAAACATAACAATTATTAGTATTAGCCTTATTATTTTTGTTACTATTACTATTGTTATTATATATATATATATATATATATATATATATATATATATATATATAATCTGCAAGCTAAGATATAACACGATGAACTGTGTTGAACTTTGACATAATCAGAATGACTGAAACTGGGAAGCATACTCGGAAATAAAGAAAGATTTTGTCACGTGAAAAATATTCAAAATAGTTATTAAAATCACGAACCGACATTTTGCATTTAGCTTTTCATGTAACAAAAGGATAAAAACGTTTCTTTGACAAGAAGAAAGCGACTTGATAATAATTAACCTGTTTTTTTCTTATTTGAGCAGTGTGTGGAAAACAGGAATACTAACAGATGTTTTAATCACTTCACCCCAAGAAAGGCAATTATTCTACTAAGACGCAGGGTGTTACTGATACTGAAAGAGAATGAGAAGAGTGTACTACAAGGACAGGCATCAGGGTGACAGAAGATGGCTATTAGCGTTGTATAAGAAACAGAACAATTTCGCTAGAAACAAAGAAGAGAGTACTAGATTGCTATGTGATGTCAGTTCTTCAATATGGCAGTGAATGCTGGACAATATCATCAAAGATGAAGGAAAAACTTGAAGCAACTGAAATATGGTTCTACAGTAATATGCTGCAGATATCATGGACCGGAAAAGGAAATAGATTTAATTTTTGCCATTTGCGAAAAGTAGTTAAGAGAGTGATGAGAAAGGACTAGAAATAAACTGCAAGAAAACCGAATACATGGTCATCAGTGAAAAGGGCAGCCCAATATGCCAAATACAAAGCGGGGATACTAGAATCACGCAGGTACAAAAATTTAAACACCTGGGAAGTGTTATAACAGAAGACGGAAAGTGCAACACAGAAATCCAAAGGCGAATTGGCATGGCGAAGCAAGCATTCCAGAAGTTGAGTAAAGTATTTTGAAACAGGACAATTTCGCTAGAAACAAAGAAGAGAGTACTAGATTGCTATGTGATGTCAGTTCTTCAAAATGGCAGTGAATGTTGGACAATATCATCAAAGATGAAGAAAAAATTGAAGCAACTGAAATGTGGTTCTCCAGAAGGATGCTGCAGATATCATGGTCCGAGCATGTGAGCAATGATGAGGTTTTGGAAAGGATGGAAACAAAAAGGAAATTAATAGTGAGCATCAGCAAGAGACAGCCAAAGTTCCCGAGACATGTAATGAGGGAAGAGGGATCGGAGAACCTGATACTAACAGGCCAGTTAGAGGGGAAAAGAAACAGGTGAAAGCAGCGGATAACATATTTGAAGGACCTAATCAGGTGGATGATGGAACGAGGGTTGCATGGTGTAAAAGGAGAAGGCGTGCTAAGGGCCACCAAGGATAGTGAGACGTGGAAAACCATGATCGCCTACGTTCTGAAAGAACAGGGCAAATTGAAGAAGATATATGCCAAATGTTGATAAGAAATTATGATGTGGGTATAAATTTGGGGATCAAATCTATAATATAACCAATATATAAACTGATCCCTCAATTTCTGGCCATGCTAGTTTCTATACATTTATATTCTAGATTTATGGGCTTGATCTAGTGGATGACAGAGTGAGGGTTGCATGGTGTAACAGGAGAAGGCGTGCTAGGAGCCACCAGGGATAGGGAGACGTGGAAAGCCATGATCGCCTACGTCCTGAAAGGACAGGGCACATAGAAGAAGAAGAAGAAGAAGACATAAATTTTCGAATATTGTATGTGTCAGAAGCTTCAAAGGATTTCAAAAGGTAAGAAGTGTGAAGAAAGAAAATATGTGTGTAGAATGAAGATATTTGAACAATAAAACGAAGTAATGTGCTTTAATTTATGCTGGCGAAATACTAAGGTGAGCTTATTAGAACAATTGTTACGAACATTTTTTAAATGAAAATATTTATGTGATATTATTATGGCTTAGCCTTGCAAACCAAAATTCGAGGAGAGATTCTTCTACGATCTTATCAGGTTCCTTGATACATAAGTTCTAGACGAGATAGAAAAGCTTTTTCACGTCGAACTACAATAGAAAACTTCGCAGTCGACAAGGTTGTCTGAGGGACCTCATGCTACCAAATCATCCTAACAACAATTTCTATTTCTCGCTAATGGTGTTTACATCCACAGAAAAGGAAGATCTGCTTCAGTGTATCATTGTGTTTATTCAATTGGAGCGTACTCCTCTATTAACAAGCCTGAATCCAAAGGTCTATGAAGGCTTCTCTCAGTCTGTATACAATGTCAGACATAACTGATATGTTATGCTGACTTTTTAATCGTAGTTTAGATGTGTTACCATGCCCAAAGTATGGGTCATCCAGTAAGAAATATTTATGTTTGTTATAACAATTAATGAGACGTGTTTTACAAGTGTAATTTTTGTGGTGTTAGGCTTATTAAAGACGTCATACTAATTAAAAGTGGGTCATTCACTTTGGTTTTAAAATATGTCATGGAGTATTCTGACCTTACCAACGAGGAACATTGAACACTATAAACGATCCGTATTCATCCACAATAATGAACAGTGAAAAAACAATATATCTGGGCATATATTTGACATATTTTGATTATTATCAATTTCCTATATTGTTTCTCCTACATTCCTTACGTTGATTCTGTTTATATATTTTCCTATATTGCTTTTGTTTCTACAGTTTGTATATTGGTTGCGTTCATATATTTTCTTTTATTTGGTCTGTTTTTATATTCTTATTTTTATTCAGTATATATATATTCGTACATTGCTTCAGTTTATATGTTTCTTATATTAGTAATGCTTATATCATGACGTGTATTAATTCTGTATATATGTGTCCTTATAGTTGTTCTGTGTATATATTTTCTTATATTGGTATTATTTATATATTATCTTATATTTATTAAAACTTATAGTTTAGAACATGTACAAATTATTATCTACTACAAAGTGTACATTTTGTTTCGACATTGAAAAGACAACGTCTCATCGGGTAGTTTGAAAAGAAAATAGAAATTCTTTTTCTTATATTTGGCGAATTGTGTGTAGGTGGTGTGGGATATGGAAAATAAGGGTTGTAAGTTGCCAGTTAGAGTTTGAACGAAACGAGGATAAAGGTAGTGGATAGAGGTGATTAATGGACGTGTTGAAAATTTTATAGACAGATTTAACAGTATATGATAAGGTATGGTCCTTTACAGCTTTTATGGTCAGTCCTTTGGGTTTAACAAAAGGAAAAAATAAGGAAATGTATATGAGGTGGGGGTGAAAGAGGGTGCGCTAAAATTGAATAGGAATTGCTATTTGGTAAACATATCTGTGTTAGTGAAATATACGGCTACAAATATTTTTGTATTTAAATTTAGTGTTTATAATTAATCTATTTTTTATATTTAACCTTAATTTAAAATCTAGGAAATCTTTTTTATATATAAAATTTTGATTAGATCACAGTTTGTAGTATGAAATAAAGGTAAAAATTGAGGCAAGAGAATTGTTAATTCTATAAAGGTTTATCGTTTCTAGAGATCCTAACTTTAGCTTTTGTAATTTTAGCATGATTGTCAGGTTAGTTCTTTAATGTGTTTTCAGTTTACTGTTGTTTCATGCCTCTAGTTTAATAATATGTTGCGACTTATGTATTTAATGATAGTCATTTTTCCTGAATAGAAAGGAAACATAGTTATTTTACCAATTTAGATGTTTTGGTCTGTTTGAGTATTTTCTATTTAACTTTAACAATTTTATTATATCGGTTCTGTTTATATATTTTCTTCTTTAGTTTCGTGAATATATTTCTTTATATTGACTCTCTTCAAATATTTTCTTATAATAGTTCTCTTTCTGCATTTTTTTATTGATTTTTTTTTATATATTTTCGTATGTTTTTGCTTATGTATTTCACGTATTAGCTCCGTGTATATATTTATTATATTGGTTCTGTGTATATATTTGCTTACATTGATTCAGCTTATATATTTTCTTCTGTTAATTTTGTTTATATCTTTCTTGTATTGATTCTGTTTATACATTTCCTATATTTATCTGTTTATATATTTTCTCATATTGGTTCTGTGAATATATTTCTTATATTGGTTAGTTTTATACATTTTCTTATTTTGCTTCTTTTTAAAACTTTTCTACATTAGTTCTCTTTATATATTCTTATATTTTGTCTGTTTCTATTTTTCTAATATTGGTTCAGATTATATATTTTTTTATATTGGTTCTGTTTATATATTTTCTCATGCTGGTTTTTTGTGAATGTTTTCTTATTTTGTTTCTGTATATATTTTCTGGTGTTGGTTTGGGATATACATTTTTTATATTATTTCTGTTTATATATTTCTTATATTTGTGCTGTGTACATATTTTCTGATATTGGTTGTGTATTTATTTTTTCTTATATTGGTTCTGACTATATATTGTCATATATTGCTTCTGTTTATATATTCTTATATTGTATTTCTTTATGTATTTCTTATCTGTAATTATATTTCTTATATTGGTTATGTTTTTACATTTCTGATATTTGTTCTGTGTATATATTTTAATTTATTGATTCTGTTTATATATTTTTTATTGGTTCTATTACTACATTATTATATTCGTTACTTTTTAATTTTCTTACATTCATCCGTTTTCAACATTTCTTTTATTGCTTCTGTGTACATGTTTATATAATCTTTTTATATTGGTTTTATTTATACATTCTTTATACTATCTTTTATGTAGTTTTATATTGGTTCTGATAATAGATTTCTTATATTGCTTATGTTTATATATTTTCTTATATTGTTTCTGTTTTTATAATATTTATACTGATTCTTTTTTTATATTTTCCAATATTGTTTTTGTTTATATATTTCTTTTATTGGTTCGGTTTATATATTTTTTATATTGTTACTATGTATATATTTTCAATAGTTTTTATTTCATACATTTCTTTTATTGGTTCTGTTGATATTTGTTGTGAATTCCGGATGAGGAACCGCACAAAATAATGAACAACAAAAACAGATATGGAGATAGAAAAGTAGGTTATATTGAACGTAATATACAAACTTGAACTCAGGTTATCAAATCCAGGAATGCTATTAGTAGAAATAAATATATAAAAGTCTTGAAGTGAAGTCGTTGGAAATAGTATATCCGGGTATATTATTCTAACTGAGTAGAGCTCGGAGCTAGTCTGGACTCTGGGTAACTTCGGTATTTGTCGTAACTCTCCGGTAACTTTAACGGAGCTCTACGATTATTCTCCACTACAAACTACAACTGCAACTACTTCTCTGTCCACTCAGTCGAGTTCATTATCATATACAAAAATGGGAGATCCCACAACAGTATATTTTCTTATATTTATCCTATTTTTATTTTCTTATACTGGTTTTGTTTCTATATTTTTTTATTTTATATTGTTTTCGTAAACTTTCTTATATTGGTTCAATTTATATATTTTCTTATATGTAACATCGATTACGCTTATTATACCGAACTTACTTGCTTTGTGATAAAAAAAATTCTACATAGATATATATGTTTGTGTGTGTTTGTGTGAGTTTATGTGTGAGCAATGGCTAGCACCTAAAATTATTACTGTCACCATTGTCTGAGTTTCCCTGTGCCAGACTATACCCTCATTAATGTGTTATGTCTCTTACTGAAGTGAAATGATAATAATTCTCCATAACTTCCTATCTTTGGCAGTTCTAAGCAATATTATTTTTTTAATATCATAAAACTTTGTATTTGCAAAAGAAAAAAAAAGAAACGTTTTTTCTTAATTTCGAGAAACTAAACTCTTGTCAAAATCCGATGACGTTACGAACACGGCCTAACAAAAATAGCAAAATTTTACAGAGAGCTCGACAGAAAAAGTTTGATTAAACTATTGTAGAAAAAAAGAAAGACGAAAGAAATAGCTATGAATTGAAAGACTTACGAAATCGACATTAATCAAGTAAAAAAGGAGCTGGGAATTTGTAGATTCTAAAAATGAGGAGTTTAAAAGAACAGGAGAAGGAAAATATAATAACCGAAAAGGTAGGTCATCTCTCTCTCTCTCTCTCTCTCTCTCTCTCTCTCTCTCTCTCTTTATCTATCTATCTATCTATTTATCTCTCTCTCATCTATCTATTTATTTATTTCCTTCTCTCTCTCTCTTTCCTTCTCTTTATCTGTCTCCACTCTCTCCTTCACTCTCTTCTTCTTTCTCTCTTTCCCTCTTTTTATCTCTCTCTCCTTCTCTCTCTCCTTCTCTCTCTCTCTCTCTCTCTCTCTCTCTCTCTCACCTATTTCTATCTCTCCTTCTCTCTCTCTTTGGATCTTTTTATTTCTCTCTCTATTTCTCTATCTCCTTTATCTCTTTTCCTCTGTTTATTTCTCTCTCTCTCCTTCTCTCTATCCTTCTCTCTCTTATCCTCTCTTTATCTCTCTCTCCTTCTCTCATTCCTTCTCTCTCTCTCTCTATCTCCTTTTCACTCTCTCTCTCTCTCTCTCTCTCTCTCTCTCTCTCTCTCTCTCTCTCTCTCTCTCTCTCTCTCTCTCTCTCTTCTCCAGTTCATTGTGCGTTATTGTTTTTACTTTTTTAAAAATTCTCAAAAATTTCCATTTCGTAAAATTACTTTTACAAAATAGAATCCCAAGTGTTTAATGGTTATTTTTTTTTGGTGGGGGGGGGGGTATCACAAAGGAGTTGGTCGATGACGCTAAGTCAGTAACTAAAAAGCGAAGGGGTGACAGCTAGTATGAAGCTTAGAGTGGATTGAGTTAGCGCTCGGAATAAAGAATGAATAAATGAATAATAAAGTAAGAACAAAGGAAAAAAGGGAACAAAAAAAAAAACAGACGGGGGGGGGGGGGGTATCGCCATCGCAAAAATGAGTCAGTTATGGCTTTGCTTAGAACCTGAGACGTGCGGAAAACATTGGGAGTTGAAAAAAAAAACACGCGGTGATGTTATGTAATCACGCGTCTCCGTATGTGTAGACGGTCGACAAACACATATAATAGTGGGCTTGCCTGATTCATTAATATGCCTTACTTTAGACAGTAACTTAGAATTCAAACTGGGAAAAATACTTATTTTCATAGAATTAATGTAATGAAGAAACAGACTCACAATTGCAGAAAGTAGAGAGGAGGAGAGAATTATTGACTAGCAGTAAGTAACCAGCGTTTCACGAGATAGAAATGATAAAAATTCCCAAAGACAATTTAAGCGTTGGTCTTTGTAAGGGGAAATATATCACTATGCAGAAGGGAGGAGAGATGGCAGTGCGTATTCAGTCGACGCAGTAGAATAAAATGTGGCTCGATAAACGTTGAAAGTTTGCTTTTGGGTTGGCCGTCCGAAGAAAACCGAATGTATGGTCATCAGTAAAAAGTGCAGCCCAATATGCCAAATACAGGTCGGGGATACCAGAATCAAGCAGATACAAAAATTTAAATACCTTGGAAGTGTGGTAACAGAAGACGGAAAGTGCGACACAGAGATCCGAAGGCGAGTTGGCATGGCGAAATAAGGAAGAGAGTACTGGATTGCTATGTGTTGTCCGTCCTTCAATATGGCAGTGAATGCTGGACAATATCATTAAAGATGAAGGAAAAACCTGAAGCAACTGAAATGTGGTTCTACATAAGGATGTCGCGAATATTTCATGGATCGAGCATGTGAGCAATGCTGAGGTTTTAGAAATGATGGAAACAAAAAGGATATTAATACTGAACATCAGGAAAAGACAGCTGAAGTTCCTGGAACATGCAATGAGGAAGGAGGGCTTGGAGAACGTGATACTAACAGGCCAGATAGAGGGAAAAGAGACAGGGGAAAGCAACGGATAACATATTTGAAGGACCTAATCAGGTGGATGACGGAACGAGGGTTGCATGGTGTAACAGAAGACGTGCTTAAAGACACTAGAGATAAGGAAACGTGGAAAGCCATAATCGCCTACGTCCTGAAGGCACAGGGCACATAGAAGAAGTCCAAAATGAATGTCTGCTTGAATAAATTTGCAATATATATGTAAGTTTTGAAACTAATCGGATGAAAAATTTGGACGTGTATTTTAAAAGAAATCAGTGAGGATAAACACACACATACGGACAAACACACACATATTTTCAGTTTATATATATATATATATATATATATATATATATATATATATATATATGAAAGAAAATTCTAAACGAACCTTATTGATATTAATTATTAAAAACTAAATATTAAAACTGATCCAGCCAGAGGACTCAGTGTAATTAAATTTTATTTATTTATTTACAGAGCTAATACTTATTATATATATATATATATATATATATATATATATATATATATATATATATTATTCACTTATATATATATATATATATATATATATATAAAATAAATATATATATATCCGAGTGAATAAGGAACGAAGAAAATAATTTTTTACAACGTCCATCAAATATAAGAAAAGAGGCTTTTCATTCCTGTCCATACCACCTGAAGAGACATTGTAGTTTCAATGTCGAAACAAATGTACGATTTGTAGTGGATATATCAAATTTTGTACATGTTCTAAAATATAATTTATAATAAATATATATATATATATATATATATATATATATATATATATATATATATATACTATATTTAGAAATCTTTTACAATGATCAACATGAGTTTCTTCTATTTTTGTTCTGAAGAAGTTTGAATAAACCTGAAACTACATTCTAAACATTTCAGAGAATTATAGTAATTTCGTTCTAGTCAAAACCTTCTCTAGCTTTTTTGTATAAAGTTTTAATCTAGAAAAAAATCCGGATACTCTGCAGAAATTTTAAGCTTTAAAACTTCAGGCTCTTAACTACATTAAACAGCTGAATTACAATTACCTAAAAATGTATTTAAGTCTAATTTTATTTTTTTATCTGCAGACAATAAATACGGGAAATAACTCTTGTATTTTTGAAAGAGTTATTCTCCATGTAAAAATTACTGCTTTGAACTTATCTTTAATAAAAGAAATACTTAAAAATAAGAAATTAAAACAAAATTAAACTGACGAACTACGGGCAATTTATCTTTCATTGCTGTGTAGAATATTAAATTTGAAAGGGATGTGTAAGTTTTGAATCAAATCAGATAAACAATGTGGAAGTGTATGTTAGTAGAAATACACACACACACACGGATACAGATGCACACATACACACACACTGACACATATCCTTAGTTTTATTTCTATAGATAATTTTGTTTAAAGTACTTTGCTTTACTTTCGTTTGCATGTATTGTTCTGTATTATTGATTGATTTTATACGCTCGTGCAGTGTAGCAATCTGAGTGAGAAAAAAATGAGAGAGATCTCTAATGTAGCAATGCGAAAGAGGAAAGATTTTGGAGTTGTGGTGAGGAAGGAATGTTATGTAATAGGCAACATGCTATGGCAGAGTGTAGAAAAAGAAAGAAAAAACAGAACAACAGCAACAACAAAAAATAGTATTAATAAATAAAGGACTTCCGGTTAGGAATGTTTAGGAAGAAATCTCGACTTTATCCTAGAAGATTGTAGACGAGTCTAGAAGCATCTAGCGCCGGGACCGAAAGATTTCCTATTTTGTCCCATAATTTGGTTTCTACTGTTCAATATATGGCTATTTGAGAGGGTTTTATGGACGGACGGACGGACGGACTAACTGAACTGACAGTATATATATATATTTAAGAAGTAGTAGGAGGATTTGAACAATTATTAAGTAAATCATCAAGCTTTATATTCGACCTCAACAGAATGCAGGAAGCACTGGACGGCCGTTTCGTCCTATATTTGGGACTCATCAGCAGTGCGCATCCACTACCAGGAATCGAACCCAGACAGTCTTGGTTATTAAGCTGATGTTATACCAACTGCACCACGGGCCCTGGCGACGAAGAGGTAACGAACTAAGCTCGATGAAGTGCGCCGCTCTTCACGAATTCCGTGGTGGAACTAATCCAAGCTCCTTTACCCATAGGATAGTGCCTCCCCAAGCAACGACTTCCGCAACCAAGCCGCTAAATCCATAGCGTGTTTCGTGGTTGAAGCACAGAGATGTAATTCAAGAAGTAGTAGGTGGATTTGAACAATTATTAAGTAAATCATCGAGCTTTATATTCGACCTCAACAGAATGCAGGAAGCACTGTTCGATTCCTGGTAGTGTATGCGCACTGCTGATGAGTCCCAAATATAGGACGAAACGGCCGTCCAGTGCTTCCTGCATTCTGTTGAGGTCGAATATAAAGCTCGATGATTTACTTAATAATATATATATATATATAATATGATTTTGTCAATTTTACATATGGCAATGTAAAATTAACATAACCATATAATTATATTATATTATATTAAGCTCTATAATACTCATTATATTGAGCACTGTTTATAATAAAATAAATGCCAGAGCACTCAAAATACAAAAAAAAACCTTGAGTCCTCTTCACTTGGAATTATATATATATATAAGCAGTGTATACACACGCCAGTCACACGGAAGAACTCAATTCATTATGAAGAATAATACATAAATTGCAGAAGTGGGTTACTGCTTTTAAAATTTTCCTCTCCAGAGAGCTCACTATATATATATATATATATATATATATATATATATATATATATATCCTAAAAATATTAGTTTTATGTATAGTTTTAAGGTATGTTATATTTATGAGTAAACGTGCTAAATATTAGTGATATATTATATAAAAATGTACACTGAAATCAGTTTTCAGAATATTGCTTTCAAGCTTGAAACCAAATGTCACCTCAGTGTACACTTTTATTATATATGACTTTTTTTTTTCATTTGAAAATGACTTATTTCCGCAACCTAGGTTTCAACCTTTCGGTATGTTCAGGCAATTAATAATAACTAATTTTCCAACGTTTTTAAACGAACAAACAGGGATTTTTACGAATTTTTAAACCACAGAAAATTTTCAAATTAGGGATCAGTTAATTAAGAATCTTAAATCACTTTAATACAGATTTGTACGAATCCTAAAATGCATCTATAGGTTTGATTACATCTGGTGATTACTCCTGACTTTTCATTCAATAAAGATTCTTTTTGTTCTTGAAACAACATAATGGCTATTTTTGCTTCTTGGCTCAATCTGCAGACATCACTGCGGTTGTAATGTTTGGCTTTTTTTTTTTACTATACTCCATGTTATATCAGTGTTTTATATTTTTTAGTTTGAATTTCCACACGAATATATATATATATATATATGTGCGTGACTTTTCAGAAATGAATTGAGTTCTCTCGGTGACTGGCGTCTGTATACACTGCTTACATACAAGACGTTAAAATTTCCCTTCTCTGACCCCATGCGCCGATGGCTTAGGGAGTAGAGACTCCGACTGATACCAAATCGGTCGAGTTTTCGATCCCGGCCAGAAGCAAGTGGATATGTCTAGCCACACAGATGAGCTGTGATACAGCGAAACAGGCTTGTATGTGGATGACTAATATATTATGCTCTCATTACGATTGAGCTCACTGGAGAAGAAATTTTTAAAAACAGTTTCCACTTCTGCTATAATGCGTGACTCTTCAGAAATGAATTGAATTCTCTCGGTGACTGGCGTCTGTATAAACTGCTTACATACAAGACGTTAAAAGTTCCCTTCTCTGACCCCATGCGCCGATGGCTTAGGGAGTAGAGACTCCGACTGACACCAAATCGGTCGAGTTTTCGATCCCGGCCAGAAGCAAGTGGATATGTCTAGCCACACTAATGAGCTGCGATTGTCATCCGCAGACAGATCTGTTTCGCCGTATCGCAGCTCATCAGTACGGTTAGACTCCGATTGCTTTTTATAGTGTATCGAGGCAGCAGATAATTCTCGAAACATATTCTGTTAAATATAACAGATAATAAATGTCTATTATGTTTAATCATGAACCATTCTAATTTTTGGTTTTAATTTTGGTGAGATGTTTAGAACGGCTCATGATTAAACATAATAGACATTCATTGTCTCTTATATTTAACAGTTTATGTTTAGAAAAAATATATATCGCTCGGCAAAGTGCGATAGAAAAATTGGACAAGGAGGATTGCTTTGACTTCATCTTTCAAAATAAAAAGTCCTTATGTACTTTGAATATCAAAATTGGTTCATTTTTTCTTGATATACATCCCGACTTTTGAAAACACTTGTAAATATTTACCTCTTTTACAAACGAACGTAAACTACTTTCTTTCTTATTTGAGTATAAACAGTGTTTCTAGAGGTCTTGCTGATAACAATATATCGTGTTTGTGTTGTACGGCTTGAAAACATCAAACACTTTTCAATTCTGCTGACGTCATTAAATGACAACTTATAATGGATGAAATCGTCTGACCTTTGAAAAGTATTTCAGTGTAGACATGTTTTATTTGACTAGAATTTATCAAACTGCTATTTTATTGTTATGTTAATTGGAAAGCAACCCTTGAGACCCACAGTGGAAAGCTCTACGAAGGTCGGAAGTACGAGACCAGTCGATTCGGGCTCATTCTATTTGTTTTCTAACCAGACAAATTTTACTATTAGTTTATGGAAAAGACACCCGAGAGGATTCCTCCCCGAGCATTAAGATTTTAACCTATTCAATTCCAGGCTCAACTGCAATCTATTCTAAATATCCTTATAATTTGCACTTCCTACTCTCTCCATTTACGTCCATACAGCATAATTCAGTTACGCTCTACCGTGAGTGGATCTCGAGCCTTGCACTGGATGAACAACAGTATAAATGGAATTAAAAAATACAGTCTTTATTTTCCCATTCTCCTCGATGTTGTATTATGCTTTATCTATAAATAAGCAAAATGTTGAATTCAATAAAAAAAGGGCCATTTTGTTTCAATCACAATAAATCTTTTGAGTTGTTTTCCACCAGTTTTATTTTATTATAAAACAGATTTTCAAAAATCGATTCTATTACAATTTTTATTCGAAAGCAAACTAAAATGTATTTCCATAAAATAAACATGAAATAAGTATTCTTGCTCATGTAGAGGAGTTCGGCCATTTCTGCGAAAATGTCATCGAGTGAACCTTTACCGAAATTTCTGCATTTTATAAATCGGATGCAGCTGTTGCAGAGGAATTAAAAGATAACAAAATCTCACTTTTTTATGATAACAAGATTATTTATTTATCACCAAATTATATTATTTATAAAGATTATAATTGGGCGTTTAAAGTTCATTGGAAAGTTGTTTTTTATGATGAAAAGTCTTATATTTAAAAAAGTCTTATATTTATTTGTTTCTGTATGCGTGCACGAAAGTAAGATGTTTCTGTAAGGTGAATTTGTTTCTCTCTTTCATTTGTAAATGCTGGCCAATTGAGAAAGAAATTTATAGATGAAAGAGAGAGAGAGAAAGAGAGAGGAAGAGGGTGGAATAATTGTCGTCTGCTTTTTGAATGTCTAGACAGATGTAGATTTTTGTTTATTGTATGTGGAAGAAGAAGGGATACAGAACCCAGCACAAGAGAGATGAAAGAGTGAAAAAAGCAAGTTAAAGTGGATTGGAAGGTATAATTAACAATCACGACTCTTTCTTTCGCTGCATGAGAAGAAGGCAAGAGGTAAGAAATACATATCACCGGGACTTAATGTCCCGGAGACGGCTCGAAAGCCCTTTCAAGATAAAAGGCAAAATAAAGTGGATATGAAAATTTTCGCGACCAAGAATAGGATCGAGTTTTCCCTGTTTTCTAATTGGTCAATACATTGTGTATCCAATTATTTTTCTGGACGACATCTGTATATGACAAAATTAGCAAAATCAGTTATCTGATAAAACATGATTTATTATTTGTTAATTCAAAAATGTAACACCTCATTGGCTCCTGAAAACGTATAAGTGTATGTAAAGTCGGCTTTATTAAGCACCTAAAATATCGTTGTATTCAATATATCTTTCTATCTAAACTTATTTAAAAATGGAACTTTCCACTGTGTGTGTGTGTG
This sequence comes from Ascarosepion bandense, assembly GCA_037127315.1. Classification (NCBI taxonomy): domain Eukaryota; kingdom Metazoa; phylum Mollusca; class Cephalopoda; order Sepiida; family Sepiidae; genus Ascarosepion; species Ascarosepion bandense. Next base: position 790,224 of record JBBBDQ010001003.1, on the reverse strand, counting down.
TGTGTGTGTGTGTGTGTGTGTGTGTGTGTGTGTGTGTGTGTCCGTTACCTATAGACTCCGAAACGGCGGAACCGATTTTCTTGAAAATTTACACAGTTGTACTATAAGCGTCTGCGAGTCTTCTTAGCTAGGTTTTGTGTCGAGGTACCCCCGATAAATATCGAAAATCGATAATCGAAAAAATCAGGTTATAGAAGGAGTGGTCCGATTTTAATCAAATTTGATACATAGACAAAGATATAAGAAACGATATTCAGAAGTTTCAAGGTTGCAGTTCTTACAACAGAGGAGAAAATCGATAATATGTATATATATAAGACAAGATGTTTGTGCGTGTGTCTGTTTATCTGTCTGTATGTCTTTTATACAAATCCACAATTTTTATCCGATTCTCACCAAACTTCACACAAATATTCTTTCGGCTGAGTCTTAGCTCCAGGACCATGGATTAGTTTTAAAGCTTTCATTACACCCAAGCAACACCGGGCTATACTGCTAGTACAGAGATAATATCTCACATCTGAAATGTTGCCTCAGAATTGAATGTTGTTCTTTCTCAACAATTCATATCTCACCAATGTTTCTTGAGCTATATTTGGGGGGATATGCATTTTCTTTTACTGTATATTATTGCAAATGTCCCATTTCATGTGTGATGATATTTCCTAGAAAATGGATTGTTAGCCTGACTACTCCTAAATTGATCCGTAAAATTGCTTTTTTTTAAATCGGCATGCTTTCAATTGATAGCAATGCCTCAGAATTGACTCTTGATCATTTTCAACAACTTATATCGCTCCAGTCTTTCTTGAACTATAATATTGGTTTTGATATTGACTCATATATGGATCAGTAAAATATTTATTTATTGAATATTATTGTAAATGACTCATTTCGCTTGTAATGATATTTTCTAGAGAATGGTTTGGTAGCCTATCTTCTCTTACATTGAACAGTTAATCTGAAATCTGAAATGTTGCCTCTGTGCTTTTCTATAAATACTTTCATAGTAATTGTTCGGATAAGCTCTCCCCTATTTTACCTAAACTTTTTAAATTTATGTGCACTGTCACACTGGCGTCAAGATCGCATCAAATTACAGTTTAGCTAGCTAGATATAACTGCAACTTCTTTGCTAACAATTTGTTTTTCGCACTTGTCACTTGGAAAACACTATTCTGGTCCCATGCTTTTCAACCAATTTTAATCTGAAAAAATTTGAATGCAATGTAAATCGCTATCTACTGACCTGATTACACTTTCCTCTCTCTGCTCATGGTTAATTTTTCTGCTTCTAATTCTTCAACATCTTGTAATCCTTTGTGTATTTGTGGTTTACTACCTAGCATGAAGTGATGCCGATTAAACAATTAATTAATATATATATATATATATATATATATATATATATATATATATATATATATATCAGATGAAGTAAATCAGATTAAATAAATTGCAAAAATTATGTTTGGTTATTTTTAATAAAATCCGTTAATACTCACGGATACTTTTTCGCGTATTACTATCAAAATATGTCAGAAATGAGCTGTAACGTTGACAGATGATATTTTCATTCATTTTTCAAGGTACCTTAGAACTTTCAACCTCTTTCCGAGATCATCTTCAGGGGTGTGAGTTATGGTATACAAATGTAACCGGAAACTTGTGTTGCTTAAGATTACTGTACATTTTTTCTGATTCAAATGTACAGTAATTCCAATCCAACAATATGCACCTGAGGATTGCATAGTGCGTGAAACTCTGAGTCATGCTATAAAAGATAATATAGAAATATGTAGAGAGAGAGAGGGAGAGAGATAGAAAGAGTCCACCAAAAAATGTATAGACACTTCAGGAAAGGAAAAACTTGTATATCGTAATGTTTAGACTCTTCCTACGCGGGACCTTAAATTATGTTGCGTATCCCAGAAAACCGACTACATTGGCGGTCCTTGGACAAAGAATTGCGAATGCATGTGTCGCAATCCCACTGGACATTTTGGGCGACGTTTCTCGAGCAGTAGTTCGCTGTAATAATAAATGTCTGGAAGCTAAATGACATCATTTTGAGCATATCTTGTGATTATAAAGTCCAAAGGTAACTTGTATTCATCTCGTGATATCTGAATAAATTTAATATTACGATATCTACAGAAGATTTTTCTTTCCAGAAATATATATACATATTTTGGGGTAAACTCGATATATATAAGGCGAGAGAGGGGGAGAGGGAGGGAGGTAGGGAGGGAAAGAGAAGGAAAAATCGAATAGTTCTTTTGTAAATTTAGATTCGTGTGGTAAAAAGTCACAACAGCAAGGTACGCATTGACTTGCCGCAAATTATTTCTCTGTAAGTTTTAAACTACGCAAATTACTGCCAACATAACAATCATGTATAGTTACCTTTTTAGTAAATATATCTCGAAAGATATTGATACTTCTAAAGTCCGAACGTGGAATTTAATTCGGCTGCTACTAAGTATATACATTGTAATACAAAGGTAATAACAATGTATGACAAAGACTGCTTGTCGTTTTTTTTTTGTATTTCAAATACAAGATGGAGTCTCTGTTGCTTTTGCTTTTATTGTTTTTTCACAGGTTTGCAGCTCTCTGTGGGTTATTTGAAGCCGAAACATATTAAGGATTGTAAGTATAATTATTTAAATGTTGCACTAATAAGATTTTGGGGATAATAATGATTTTTCAAATATGAGTCTT
>JBBBDQ010001003.1:775000-785000 GCA_037127315.1 Ascarosepion bandense | reverse complement strand
GTTAAACTTGCCTTTCTCCAAATGATTTCTTTGCAATTAATTGCAATGCCTCAAAACTCATATTCCACCAATTTTTCTTGAGCTATAATCTTGGTCTATAAAATCGGATCTTATTTAGATCAGAAGCATTCGCTTTTACTGCATATTATTGTAGATGTCTCATTTCATGTGTTATGATGCATACCTGAGAATGGATAGGTGGTCTGTCTTCTCCGAAATTGATCGTTGAAACTTACCTTTCCCGAAATGATTTGTTAAAATTGATAGCAACGTCTCAGAATCGAATGTTGTTCCATTGTGACACTATCTTTCGCTGTTTTTTTTTTTTTTTTTTTTTTTGGTTTAATGCAACGGAGAGAGATGAATTAATATTAGTGGTATTATTAGTTGTGCTTTATTGTAATTCGCGATGTGAGCTTATGTAAAAAAAATATTTTAATACTATCATGTACTTGTAAAATCCGGGGAATAGAAATATTAGCGAACAGCTGGAAAAGAAAGAAAGAAATATAATTATTCTTCTTTTGTGTTTGAAGCGGACTGTTTTCGGTAAGCTAAAATTTTGTAAGTAGCCATAACAAAATGTCAGGATTTACTTGATGAGGTCAAGCAGGGTCAGATCCCCAAACAAATGTTCCTGGGAACAGAAGCTATGGGATCGGAAGACCTATGATGTAATCGAAAGAAAGAAGACAGAAAGACATTACATCATGTGAGCTGTTTATATTTCATTCGTTGAGCCATGGCACCCGCAAATCGTGTGGGTGGAAAACTCACTGGTCGAAGGATACGAGTCGGCTTGATCCCCCAAAAGGATTGGAGAGGGTCATAAAAATAGAGATTCAGCGAGAAAAATCAGATAATTTGGAAGAGAGCTTTCAGGCGACAATGATAAACCAACCCCCACACCGCTGCGGTCACGTCGCCGCCATTAGCTGCCTCTGATTCGGTAAATTCCGTTAAGCTCCGATAAGGACCCGAAAGAATTTTGTTGTTTAAAAGTTGCATAGAGAATTGACAGCTCTGGTTATAGAAAATATGCGAAAAGACTTTAAAAAGAAATTGAAAAGCTCTGATATTTTTAACGAAACTTAGAAAAGACACTCATATTTGAAGATTGAAAGCTCTGATATTTTTAAGCGAATCCTCTCTCCGTTGTAAACTGGCGTTCCGACAATTGTACTTTCCGCTTTTGTAATTAATATTTTTTTTAGGAAGCCGCTATTCGCTTCTCTCCGGGCGTCTTCGACCTTATTCATTTATTTTATTTTATTTTTTTATTTTTTTATTTTTTTTTTTTTGCTGCCGTGTTTATTTTTAACCACAAGTGTACACAAATGTCCGGTCTGGATCTAGTACGGCTACTGGAATTGCACAACGTGACTTTCTGAGATCAAATCACAACGTGAGCAGTGTTCCGTTGTTGTAATAGACGTCTTGAAGACCAACTTCTGTAACGAGATCATCACGACCAGCAACAGAGGCCCGAAAGCGTCGACATAACTGGTACTGTTTCGATATCATCGCATCGGGATCCGTTCCCGAACCAGCAAGCGACTGAACCAACCAGCCAGGGTGGCAGTGTCACACTATTTCAACATCTCATATCCAACGAATCTTTCTTGAGCTATAATTCGGGTTTTCATATCGTCTTTTCTTTAGATCAGAAGCATTTTCTATTCTTGAATATTATTACAAATGACACATATGATATTTGTGTGTGATGATATTTACCAGATAATGGTTTGGTATCATGTTTTTTCCTAAATTGATCGGTGAAACTTGCCTCTCTCGAAATGATCTACTTCACATTGATAGCAATGCCTCAAAATTGAATGTTGTTCTATTTTAACAACTCATATCTTGGTAATTGTCCTTGATCTATAATCCTGGTTTTAATATTGGCTCTTATTTGTATAAGAAGCATTAACTTTTTTAGATATTATTGTAAATGACTCATTTAACGTGTGATGTTATTTATTACAAAACGGTTTGGAATCTTGTCTTTACTTAATTTGTTCGGTAAAACTAACCTTTCACGAAATGATTTACTTTGAATTAATAGGAATGTTTCATAATTGAATGTTGTTCTCTTTGAACAAATCATATCTTACCAATCTTTTTGAGTTATAATCCTGGTATGGTTATCGGCTCATTTGGATTAGGAACACTTTTTACTGAATATTATTGTAAATCCCTCATTTCACGTGTGATATTTACCCGAGAAGGTTTGTTAGCCTGACTTCTCCTAAATTGATCCGTAAAATTTACTTTTTTTTAAAATCGTCATGCTTCCAATTGATAGCAATGCCTCAGAATTGAATCACTCTCTTTTCAACAACGAATAATTCACCAAGCTATAATACCGGTCTTGACATCGGCTCCTTACTGGATCAGAACCATTTTCATTTACTGAATGTTATTGTAAGTGACTCATATCACGTGTGATGATACACACCAGAGAATGGTTTGGTAGCATGTCTTCTATCAAATTAATCAGTGAAACTTGCCTTTCTTGAAATTGATAGCAATGTTTCAAAATTGAATTTTGTTCTATATCAACAACTCATATCTCAACAATCAAAATTGTGCTATAATCTCTGGATCTCGGCTGTTATTTGGATCAGATACCTTTTTTTCTTACTCAATATTATATTAAATGACTCATTAAACGTGTGGTGATATTTACCAGCGAAAGTTTTGCTAGACTATCTTCTCATGAGTTGATCGGTAAAACTTGCCTTTCTCGAAAGGATTTGCTTCTTATTCAATGCAATGTCTCAGAATTTATGTTGTTCTATTTCAACCCCTCATATCTCACTAATTATTCTTAGATCTTATCCTAGTCTTAATATCGGCTCTGATTTGGAACAGGAGCATTTCTTTTACTCAGTTATTTTGTAAATGAATCATTTCATATCTCATGATATTTACCAGAGAACGTTTTGTGATTCTGTCTTCTAAATTAATACGTGGAATTTGCCTTTATTGAAATGATTTGCTTCCAATTTCTTTGCAATTAATAGCAATGCCTCAGAATTGAATGTTGTTCTTTCTCAACAATTCATATCTCACCAATGTTTCTTGAGCTATATTTGGGGGGGGATATGCATTTTCTTTTACTGTATATTATTGCAAATGTCCCATTTCATGTGTGATGATATTTCCTAGAAAATGGATTGTTAGCCTGACTACTCCTAAATTGATCCGTAAAATTTACTTTTTTTAAAATCGTCATGCTTCCAATTGATAGCAATGCCTCAGAATTGACTCTTGGTCATTTTCAACAACTTATATCGCTCCATTCTTTCTTGAACTATAATATTGGTTTTGATATTGACTCTTATTTGGATCAGTAAAATATTTATTTACTGAATATTATTGTAAATGACTCATTTCGCCTGTAATGATATTTGCTAGAGAATGGTTTGGTAGCCTATCTTCTCTTACATTGAACAGTTAATCTCGCCTTTCTCGAAATAATTTGATATCCATTGATAGCTATGCCTCAGTATTGAATGTTTTACTTTTTCAAAAACACCTTGTCTCACTAATCATTATTGATCTATTATTCTACTCCTGATATCGACTTTTGTTTGGATCAGAAACATTTTTTCATGCAATATTATTGTAAATGACTAATTTCACGTGTTATTATACTTAAAAAAATGTTTCATAACCATTCTTCTCCTAAATTGAATAGAGAAACTTCGGGTTTTTCAGAAAGATTTGCTTTCTGTTAATAACAATGCCTCAGAATTGAATGTTGTTCTTTTTCAGCAATACCTATTTCAGCAATAACTATTTCAGCAATACCTTTTTCAGCAATACCTATTTCAGCAATACCTTTTTCAGCAATACCTATTTCAGCAATACCTATTTCAGCAATAACTATTTCAGCAATACCTATTTCAGCAATAACTATTTCAGCAATACCTTTTTCAGCAATACCTATTTCAGCAACAACTTTTTCAACAATACCTATTTCAGCAATAACTATTTCAGCAATACCTATTTCAGCAATACCTTTTACATCAATACCTTTTTCAGCAATACCTATTTCAGCAATACCTATTTCAGCAATACCTTTTTCAGCAATACCTATTTTAGCAATACCTTTTTTACTAAGATTTCCTGGTATTGATACCGGCTCTTTTTTGGATTATGAGCCTTTACTTTTACTGAAAATCATTGTTAATGTCTCATTTCATGTGCGATGATACTTACCACATTATGATTTGCTGGCTTATCTTCGCAAAAATTGATCGGTGAAACTTGATTTTCTTTGAATGATTTGCTTCAAATTGATAGCAATGCTTCAGAATTGAATTTTGTTCTTTTTCAACAACTCATATAGCACTGATGTTTTTTTAGCTATAATCCTGGTCTTGATATGGTTTTTGTTTTTTAGTCGGAAGCATTTTCTTTTACCGAGCGTTATTATAAATGACTCATTTTGCGTTTGATGATATTTACTAAAAAAAAGGCTTGGTAGCCTACATTGATCCGGGAAACTTGCCTTCGCTCAAAATGATTTGATTCAAATCGATAGCAATGCCTCAGAATTGAATGCTGTTGTTTTTTTCACAATACATATCTCACCAATCTTTCTTTGCCTATAATCCTGGTCTTGAAGTTGGCTCCTTATTGGAGCAGAACGATTTTCATTTACTGACTATTACTGTAAATGACTCATTTCAAGTGTGATGTTTCTTAACAAAGAAAGGGTTGTTAGCCTGTCTACACCTAAATTGATCGATGAAACTTGCCTTTCTCAAAATGATTTGATTCAAATTGATATTTCAAAACTGAGTGTTGTTCTATATCAACAACTCATATCCCAGCAATATTTCTTGAGCTATTATAACGGTCTTGATATCGGCTATTATTTTGATCAGAAGCATTCTTCTTTGGTGAATATTATTGTAAATGAGTCAAGAAATCTAATTGTCAATTGAAGTCGGCTATTCAAAACTATGAAAATCAATGTCGGGTCTGGTCAGTAACTAGATGAATGACCTCCTGTGACTATCAAGTTCTCTAATTTTGATTGTGCTTCTGTATAACGTCTCAAAATGAGAAATGAGAGAGTCAGCTTCAAATTCCAATCTGTATATTTTCATTCACTTACACGCTAATACCTTAGCAAAGATCTGAACCCATCCTTTCTTTCCATATTATCAGTTTAATGAACTTAATTCAAAAACCATTATTATTTTAAAAAAATAAATTTTTAAAATCCAAAAATATGTTCTGTTTTCAAATAACCTTCATAAACCTTCTTGTGGAACTCTCTTCCAGCTTCTTGCTTTCCAAATCGAATCTGATCTTCAAAGATTTATATTCAATGTCAATCGTTATTTTGTCTTAATTCCTGTTATTTCATTGTTCTCTCTTCTTTAATTTTTTTTCCTAACTGTCAGTAACCCCTTGCATCTTAATGTATCTGTTGCCTTAATTGTGATGAAATGTGTAAATGACAAAATTGATAAACAGTAAAAAAAAAAACAAATCAATTTGGTGGTTCAGTTATACAGATTGAATTGTTAGACCTTCCTATGTCGACATAGGACAAAAAACAAATATTAAGCTTATATATAGGCCATCTTTTCAATATATTTTATTAAACAGAAAGAGAAAGCTTTTTCTCCTTGAGTCAAGTAAGCCGTTTGATATCGGGTGGAACACATTATGACCATAGTTCTTAATTGTATTTAGATTTGTTCATTTTATTATATAATATATAGGAAAATATGTATTCAATAATCGCCACAAATACCAGCTAACCGAAAGATAAAAATGTATTCATTTCACATAATTTTCAGCACGTCTCTTTCGTGAGGAAAATAATATTATATGGTATATTATTCCAACAACAGTGACAGAAATTTTCATTATTCCTTCATTTCCAACATTCTTTTTTGCATTAATCACAGAGATTGCACATTACAGTGAGATATATATTTATTCAGTACACGGCTCAAACACGATATTTAACTCTTTTTCCTATCCCTTTAGAACTTATTTTTGTGGATACTTGTACTTGAGCATGCGTTCCGTTTATTTATTAAACAATATACTTATTTTTCCCTTCCCGGCCGGAATATTCCAGAAATGTTTTACAAGAAAAACATATATGCTCTTTAATAAATAAACAGAGCGTCTACTCATATACGAGTATCCCATAAAGATAACATCTCAAACATTATCTTTGTATACGTGCAGATATAAGACAACTTCGTGGGACCCATGTTTTGAAAAATTTCGTTTGAAAGCTGAAATCGATTTCACATGACTGTCTGTTCCTCGGTGGTTTCCTCTGACGTAAAGTACACAGTTTCGATTCCTTCCACAAGATTTCTTAAATATTGAAACCGGTAGGCAAAAACAAATAAATATACTGCTTAAAAATGAACCAAGTGCTAACTGAATTAAGAATATCCGCTAAAAATAAAGTTTAAAATGATTAAGACAAACATTGTCAAAATTATCTATATGTATAATAATTATTTACCTCAAAATTAGATCACACAATCATCACCATCGCACATATATTTTATATAAACATATATTTTAGCTTTACAACAGGAAATATTAATAAAAGTTCCTACATATCATCACCATCGTTGCTGTCATCAATCCTGTTACTGTCTGTGGTCGTAGGTTTGCTTTGCTGTACATTTAAGTAAATGACCAAATCTCTTCATATGTCTCAGTTATGTACCAATATCTGAGGCTCTGTGAATGTTCTTCCAATTCCCACCATAACTTTGTCAGCCCATATTTGGTCTCTTCTTTTTTGTTTAACTTGGTGTCTTGCAGGATGGTATTGTGGAGGATAGTATTGTGGAGGATGGTATTGTGGAGGATGGTATTGTGGAGGATGATATTGTGCAGGATGGTATTGTGGAGGATGGTATTGTGGAGGATGGTATTGTGCAGGATGGTATTGTGGAGGATGGTATTGTGGAGGATGGTATTATAGAGGATGGTATTGTGCAGGATGGTATTGTGCAGGATGGTATTGTGCAGGATGGTATTTTGGAGGATGGTATTGTGGAGGATGGTATTGTGCAGGATGGAATTGTGGAGGATGGTATTGTGGAGGATGCCAGTAGAAAGATTATAAAAGTTTATAAAAAAACGGAAGCAAACTGTTTGAAAGATATTTAAAAGCAAAATATATAATATATATATACGTGTGTGTGTGTGTGTGTGTGCGCGTGTAATATGTGTGTGTGTGTGTGTGTGTGTGTGTGTGTGTGTGTGTGTGTGTGTGATTGAGAGAAAGAGAGTGTGTGTGTTTGATCTCTTTTTCAAATCTTTCAAACCGTTGTTTTAAAACCGTTTAAACTGGTCATCAGCAAAAAGAGAAGCCCAATATGCCAACTACAAGTCAGGGAAACTAAAATAAAACAAGTAAAAAAATTCAAATACCTGGGAATATTTTGACAGATGATGAAAAGTGCGACATGGAGATCCAAAGACGCATTGGCATAGCAAAAGACGCATTCTAACCAGAGGACTGAAAGACGGGAAAATCTCATTAGAAACAAAGAAATGAGTGCTGGATGGCTAGACGATCTCATCAAGGATGAAGGACAGGCTTGAGGCAGCAGAAATGTGGTTTTACAGAAGGATGCTGAGGATTCCATAAACGGAGCACGTGTGCAACGATGAGGTGTTAGAAAGGATGCAAAAGAGAAGAAAACTTATACTAAATATCAGAAAAATGAGATTCCTAGGACACGTAATGAGGAAGGGGGCTTAGAGAACTTAATACGCACAGGTTGGATAAAGGAAAGGAGAGACAGGGGAAAGCAGCGTGAGACGTACTTGTTAGGTCTGAGCAAATGAATGGCGGAACGGGGTTTAGAGATACTAAGAGCAAAAGATATTGAGAGTGACAAGAGACGGAATCAAGTGGAAATCCATGATTGCTTACGTCCTGAAAGGACACGGCACATGAAGAAAAAGAAATTACAACCCAAGATTAGGCTTTCAGATTAAACAAGTAAGTCAATTCAAAATATCTGGGCAGTGGAATAAAAAGTCAAGGAAAATGTGAGGAAGAAATTTGAAGGCGAAAATTTGAAAATATTTTTCCAAAATTGAAAAAGAAATTAAAATGTCAATATGATTAAAGAAAGAATGAAAGATTTTTATGTAGTGTCGAGCCTCCGACATTGATAGAGAAAATTGGACAATTTTGTAAAAGCGATCCAGACACTCAGCCTTTCTTTGCATGATTTAAAATCAAACTGATGCCCCCCAATCTTTTACTCCAGATAATATAATAAGAACATAAAGTTTAAAGTTCCAGATTCGGGATTGTCTCACGGTACTCTAACTAAAGTTGGCTCATGAATGCGATGTTAAAATAGTTTAGGTAAAATAAAGGATTCAGTTCGAAATTCTTTGAAGTATACCCTGATCGACAGACTCGTTAAGAAACAACGATGAAAATATTATAACAACAAAGATGAAGATACTAGTCCAATTTGAAGTATTACAAGTGTTGATAATTTTTCATTCAAACAGACATTCAGTCACTAACGTTCAAGAATCTGGGGTGCTGTAAATGTTTGTGTATTGTGATGATCTGGAAGACTCTGTGTGGCAAAAATTGCTAATTTTAAGTAGTTTGCTGATATAAAGGCATATATATATTTTTGAGGTGTGATAATGCTTAATACAAGGTGGTTGTTTTTCCATTTGTTTACTTATAAAAAATATCATTATGCAAGCAAGTTTTTGGCGTAAAGTGCTCGATATCAAGATAGAGATAGAGCGTTAATAAGATTAATGTGAAGGAGTTTGTCAATTCACTGAGCAGAGTCATGCCGACTTCAAAGTTTCAATATGCTGTTGTGTTCCGGTTTTATTCTTATTTATTTGAAAACTTGGTGTAATTTAATATTTTTGGTAAATGAGTGGTTCGACATATGGTTAATTACTTTTGATTGTTTTTGTTGCTCTGACTTTTAAATGTTACATTATTTGCAAGTAGCAGATTTTCAGTTTACTGATTTTTATTTTGTTCATTTCACTTTAGCGCGAGTGAATGGATGTCCGCTTAAATGTTTTACAATAAGTTCGTTTCCTCTAATAATGGTTTACCTTTTTTTATTGTGTTGGGTTGACTTTTAAGTTATAGTTAAGTGTTTGTGTTATTGATATTGTGTAGGTGTGCTTTTTAAAGTGTTTCCATTTAATTTTGGTGGAAATTTTATTTTCTTTATAATTCTAAATGTATTTTGATAAGGTTGTATTGTTTTTGTATCTTTCTGTATTGAGTGATGTTTCGTGATTGTTGAGTCTATCTTTAAAGTTTGTTTCTGTCGCTCCTATTTATATCTTTTCGTTTATGTTAATGTATTTGTCATGGCGGCTTTATATATTATGTTGTCGGTTAAACATTTCTTCATAAGTGGAAAGTTGTTTTTCTTTCGACAGTTTTAAATTTTATATTTATCATGAGAAAAAACAGAAGATTATATAACAACTGCCAAATAGAAAATCATACATAACGCGCACAAACTTAAATACACACAAGAACACAAATACTTAACTATGGCCTAAAAATCTTTAAACGTTAAAAAAAGTCACGTTAAAAAAGTCAGCCCAAAACAATGAAATAACTCAATCAAAATTACAAGAAACCAAACAAACTTATTATAAAGCAATTAAGCGGACACCTATTCATGCACGCTAAAAGAATATTAACAAATTAAAAAGCAATAAAAACTAAATCAACCACCGGTTGAAATTTCGTAAATAATGCAGCATTAAAAAGAAGTCAACAAAAAGAATTAACTGTGGAACCACACACCCATCAAATATATTAAATTACATCAAGCTCCATATAAATAAGAATAAGACTTATTTTTCAACCTCCACTTGAAAAATAAGTCCTGACGAGTGAGAAAATCACAATGGTGCCTACACGAAACTTCGAAGTCGAATTGACTCTGCTCAGTTAAGTGATGAACTTCTCCAC
>JBBBDQ010001003.1:740000-772500 GCA_037127315.1 Ascarosepion bandense | reverse complement strand
GTGATTTCGAACTGAACTTTTTATTCCGTTTACCAGCGTAGATTGTTCTAGTTTCACTAGTCATGCACCTTCCAAATGTCTCAGTGTCTTTGGACTTTTATAACATTTTGTTCACCTCTGCTGTAGCCAGGTATTGAACTCACAACTTTTTGAGTCAAGACACTGAAACAAACCAAGGCTTCTATCCACTGGGCCATGAATACATCATCGTATGAATTTTTGGGATTTATAAACTTAAAGTTTCAGTAACATTTTATACCAGAAATCATATTACAATCTTGTTATAAGAAATTTATTTTTCTCTAGCACTCCGTGTAATTGGTTTACATATTGTATTTATTTCTGTACTTGGACGACAAAAATATGATCTGCCCATTAAATTGTCAATGTATGAATAACATTATATTCTCCGCTACCATACATTCTTGTAAATGTGTTAAGTTTTATTTTGGATCCACTGAAAATTCTTAGAAATTTCCTTTCTATCATCATCGAATGACTTTCATCATCATCATCATTTATCTATCACACCCAATGGTGAATAGGGCAGCAACTTTTTTGTTGCTGTTTCTGTAACAAACTGTTTTTATAGGGCAAGGTTGTTAGCCCTGCACCCAACACCCAAACCTGGAGGACCGGTGGACCATTCTTGGTCCGTGCGTGTAGCACCTGGTATTCCCAAATGGTCACCCATTTAAGTACTGACCAGGCTCGATGTTGCTTAACTTCGGTGATCGGACGGGACCCGGTGCACTCAACACGATATAGCCGTAGACAGTGAATGACTTTAGGCAATATAAAATGCAAACATACCACTGTTCTCTCTAAATATTTCTGGCAATTAAAGAATGGTAGTTCTTTGCCTGTCATCAACTGTGATGTCATAGATAGAGCTAAATTTTACAACGGGGAAGGAAATAGATGTAATCTATGTCTTACTGAGAAATTAATTATCTTAACATACTTAAATAACCTCAGTATATTAAACAAGAGAAATCAATTGATAGTTACACGTAGACATAAAAATATATAGATTTAAATACGTTCATCCAGATTATCTAAAGATTAGTTAATAGCGATTAATAATAAATAATTGACAATTAGCAATTAATGGTTGTATTTTAATTAACATTTATAATATAAATTATGTTCTTTTTACAAAAATACAAGTAATCTCCCTTCCTTTTTAATATGAATAATTAATAATTACAGCTCTAATATATGTTTTTTCTGCATATATATATATATATATATATATATATATATATACAAGTCCCGTTAAATATAGTTTTGAAATTTCAAATTAAAAAACTGTAATCGCAATATATAATATAGGTAGACAGTCAACAACCAGATATGTTTATAAAAACTTAAATTATATAACAGTCAGCCGATACTCAGCACCTTAAGATTGTGTTGTGCATAAAACTCCGAGACGTGCTATCGGCAAGGGATATATATATATATATATATATATATATATATATATATATTTGTGTAGAGAATATATATATAGAGAGAGAGAGAATTTCTGGTATGGAAATACTAGCTTTCTAATTTTAGAAAATATTTACCTATATTAATCTGAAACGACTCATCGCCCAGTCAGAGTAGATGATATGAGCGACAGATGTCACCGTAAAACGAAAATCTTGTAAGTTAAAATAATGTCGACATTTTAATAGAGCAATTTTCGTTGCAAACGCATCTTGAGCTGTTAGCCTGGATATCTCGAAAGCGTTTGACAGGGTTTGACGTGCTGGCCTTCCGTGCAAGCTACAGGGCCACGATATTTCTTGATGAATGTTCGATTTCCTCCAGCCATTCCTAACAAATCCTGAAATGATACTAGATCTTTTCATACAAACGCGGGCCTCCCACAAGGCTCTACCTAACTCCTACTCTTTTCCTGATCATCATCAATGATCTTCGTGATGTAATCAGTTCTCAAGTAGACATCTGTGCAGATAACCATACCATTTACTCCTGTCTCGATAAAAAATCCTGTCGCCTGCACTTGGAAAGGACCTCCAATCTGTGATAGATTGCTTTAAGATATCCTTTGTATGGATGACGTTAATCTCTCAGAAAGTAACACGATGTGCTTCCTTGGTCGCACTCTCTCAACCATGGCCGTATTTGACTACCGGTCACACCGGGCACGGGTTCGGGTCGATCCGTGCAATCATAGTGAAAATCCGGGCAAGGAAAAATGTCTTCGTTAGAAATCAAACTAAACAATTCACGAAGAAAGAAAGAAAGAAAGAAAGAAAGAAAGAAAGAAAAACGAAGAAAACATCCGAATGAACGCAGTAAAAATCTGTTTGTTCATTTATTAACTAGCAGTATAGCCGGCGTTGCTCGGGTGTAATGAAAGCTTTAAAACTAATCCATGCCTTTTATATATATTATCGATTTTCTCCACTATTGTAAAAACTGCAACGTTGAAACTTCTGAATATCGTTTCTTATGTCTTTGTCTATGAGTGTATCAAATTTGATTAAAATCGGACCACCCCTTCTATAACCCAATTTTTTCAATTATCGATTTTCGATATTTATCGGGTTTACCTCGACACAAAACCCAGCTAAGACCACTAGCAGACGCTTATAGTATAACTGTGTAAATTTTCAAGAAAATCGGTTCAGCCGTTTCGGAGTCTATAGGTAACGGATACACACACACATACACACACACACACACACACACACACACACACAGAGAGAGAGAGACAAAGTTCCATTTATAAATAAGTTAAGATAAGATTTTGGAAGAAAAGACTGGTTATACTCAGAAAGTCCGAACCGGATTTCCTACTTTCATTCACGTTCTGTGCCTAATTTTCATTGGAATAGCCGAAAAAAATCCGCAAAAATCAGTTTCTGGAAACGGATGACACTGATGACGTCATCACATTGTCAACTAATAAATCCGGGCAATTTTCTCTGTGCCCGGTGTTTTTTTAGCATCAGCTACGGCCCTGCTCTCAACCGACATCAACTGAAATGACTACATCGAATCAATAGTTATATCTACTGTTAAGAAGATTGGGTCACTGTTTCAGATCAGGTTTTTTTTTTCACCAGAATACATCTTGCACATTTATAAATCTAACATTCGTCTGTGCATTGAGTACTGTTACCATATCTGGTCCAATGCTCCTACTATTTATCTCGGAGTTTTCGACAAAATCCAGATGAGGGATCTACAACGTATTCGATCCCGATATACCAGCTCGACTTCAGTCACTTTCTCACCGACGAGATTTCTATCGCCTCGTTCACACTCCACCCACGCTTATTGAACAGGTGAAAAGGCTCATCACTTGTTCCCTGTTTAGGATGTTTTTTTTTTGTTTTCTCTTTTCCAATCTTTTCACTTCTTTTTCTTTTCTTTTTTCTTTTTTTTTTTTTTAAATTGGAGTAGATAAACTATCGCCCGGTTCACACTCCACTCACGTCTATTGAACAGGTGAAGAGGCTCATCCATTGTTCCCTGTTTAGGATGTGGTTTCCGGTTTTCTCTTTTCTAATCTTTTCACTCTTACGTAGCCCCCGGCACATTAGTGGCGTTACCGCCTTGCCCGGGGTGATATGATTAAAAAAAAATATGGTTTCCCTCTGTCGTTTTTACAAATATTTTCACGGCGGCTTCTTGTAAGGAGCGTCAGCTATTCTTGCGAAATAGCCTTGTGCCAAACATAACTGAGCTCACCACATTTGAAATAATCAGAATGTTGAACAGAGATAGAAGGGTCTCATTTGTATTAATAAGTGTTAATATATTTAACGAGTAAAATAAAAACGATTTTGTTGTCCTGAAATCACACATATGTTTGAAAGTTCTCTTTAATGTTTTTTCTTTAAAATGTGATTTTTAGTATATGTATATGTTGTGGACTCACAAAATAATAATAACAAAAACAGATATGAAGAGATAAAATGTAAGTTATATTGAACAAAATACATACAACCTGGAACACAGGTTAGTAAATATAGGAATACTAGGAATATTGTTAGTAGGAATCAATATATACAGTCTTGTAAAGAAAAAGTAAGTCCGGGAAATGAGTCTATATTCTTACTGACCAAATAAGCGGCGGTTCAACTACTCAACTCCTGCTACACACTCTCTCTAATACTCACTGTGACAATCTTTAGGCAGGATTATATGTACACCTTAGACGAGTCCATTTATTGTGAAATAAGGGGTGCTCCCCAACAGTATAATTCAGTTTTCCTAAAGTTAGACGAAAAGTTTGTGAATTTTGAGGATCTGTGCTGAAAAGAGAAATCTGAGTGCGTACAACTGTAGTAGGTGAACGGAAATTATGTCTTTGTTCCTCTTTCTTTTTGTTGCCGATGAGTAAATAAATAAATGTGAGAATCAATTTGTGAAAAAGAGAGAGCAAGTTTGTGAAAAAGGCATGTCACCTAAATGAGAGGTCCAGATGACTTTTCGTGACTCTCTGGCGAGAGAAGGAAAAAATCATGTGATTGCGAAAAATAGGATCGGCTCAAATTTTAAGTGTTTTTCCCTGATCCTGACTGGACAATAAATAAAAGGTTGTATTTAGATGAAATCCATGCAGCACTCATTGACTAGTCTAGCCCAAGGTAGGCAGAAGTGGAGAAGCTTTGTTGCTGCCCTACACACCACTGGTTGTAACAGATGATGAATGAAAAATGAAAAAAATGTATTTATTTGATTTCGTAAAAGTCAGTACATGTTAAAATTTAGTAAACTCACTGTCTTATGAAAGGAGCATTTTTATTGATAAATGTATATTTTTGTTTTGTTTTGTTTTTTGTTTTTTGTTTTTATTTATTTATTTATTTATTTATTTATTTGCTCATGAAAAGGTATGGGTGTGTGATCTTGGATTTTCTGTGCAATCAAAACTTACAAAATCCGATATTCTCTCCTGCTGCCCTGACCATATGAATTTCGTCGTGCTACTAGGTTGGCAAGTAGGTCCCACCATTTTACAGTCAAAATAGACAAATATAACAAACACTTCGACAGAGTGTTCTACAGAGTCTTGTTGCCGGGCTTATATGCCCGGCAACAAGACTCTGTCCTATGTCATACAAGCAAGAGAATCTAGTCATGGCTGTCATACGGTTTCTGCGACCACATTCCCCCGTACATCTAGCCACCTCACTCCTCAGGCTAAAACCCCCTTGATTATTATGTGTGAGGCACAGTTAAGCGAGATCACGACAAAACTCTTTGTAACACTAAAGATGAACTGAAGGTATGACTATGGCAGCATTCACCAACTTAATGGAGGTGGCCGTCCAGAAGAGTTGTAAGAGATTACGAAGCTGTCTAGAGACCATGGTTGATGCCAATGGTGATTTTAATAAATAAATTTACTCTTTAGTAATTCAAGATATTTTTGTGGGATTTTTGTAAACATATTTGCTAAAATGAAACGTCAGTGTTATTTTCATTTTTGCCCAATTTAGACGACAGTGCAATTCATCGCACTAAATGTAAGTTTTATTATGTTAATCGTTAGGAAAATGACCACTAGTCCATATATATATATATATATATATATATATACATCCGAGTGAATACAGAACGAAGAATTCTTTCCACGTCCAAAACATTAATTTAAAATAGTGCTCGATATATAATGTTCTATATAGAGCTGTGAATATTCGTAGTGATTATATATAGAGAAGTTATGTACATGTTCTAAAATATAATTTATAATATATATATATATATGTGTGTGTGTGTGTGTGTGTGTGTGTGTGTGTGTGCATTGAAAGATTTTTTTCAGAACTGGTAATACAAGTGGGACAGAAACTATTGATGTAGGCACACACATGTTACATGTAGGCACACACATGTTACATGTAGGCACACACATGTTACACCAGGTGATTGGTAGCAAATTATTATGTGTGAAAAACAAAGATATCTAAACTTACTTATAAATGGAACTTTGTCTGTGTGTGCGTGTGTGTGTCCGTTACCTATAGACTCCGAAACGGCTGAATTTCTTGAAAATTTACACAGTTATACTATAAGCGTCTGCGAGTGTTCTTAGCTAGGTTGTGTGTCGAGGTACTGCCAATAAATATCGAAAATCGATAATCGAAAAAATTGGGTTATAGAAGGGGTGGTGCGATTTTAATCAAATTTGATACACTCATAGACAAAGACATAAGAAACGATATTCCGAAGTTTCAAGGTTGCAGTTCTTACAATAGTGCATAAAACCGCTAATATATATATAAAAGCTTTCATTACACCCGAGCAACGCCGGGCTATACTGCTAGTTCAATCTAAACTAGCAATGCATATTTTTTTAAATCATAACTTTTTTTTAACAAAGCTTCCTTCAGACTCAAGAGCAATATCGATAACTATCCTATCTACAATGACAACATTGAACTCCGTCTCAGTAGAGAGATCCGATGATTGGTCTTCCTATCGATACGCAGTATATATTTCAGATAACACTACATCACTTGTCCGTTGGTTTGGATACCATCAGGGAGATAGAGAGGAGCCATTCTGCCTCGGCAGCACGTGGCCTTCATGCATTTTGCTCTGTTTTATTTTGCTCAGGGCAGAAAGAGAGAATATAGTTTAACTTCATTGTGTACTCGTCAAGAGAATACAAATCGGGAAAAATCGGACATTGTGAGTGGTATGGATGATCGTGAAAAATGTTGAACACCAAAACCGCCATCAACCTCGAAATCAGCACCAATGCCACCTCAGTAACGATTGATGCACGAATATATTGGTTCTCGTCGCCATGACGTCCCCGATCTTGGTCTTCAATGGTATTTTGAAAATGTGAAACTGGTGGTTGATTTTCTTCTCAATTACACTTGATCATGGATCGGGCATGTGAGCAATGATGAGGTCCTAAAAATAATGGAAGCAAAAAGGAAATTAAAACTGAGCATCAGGAAAAGACAGCTGAAGTTCCTGGGACATGCAATGAGGAAGGAAGGCTTGGAGAACCTGATACTAACAAGCCAGATACAGGGAAAAAGAGACAGGGGAAAGCAGCGGATAACATATTTGAAGGACCTAATCAGGTGAATGATGGAACGAGGGTTGCATGGTGTAACAGGAAAAGGTGTGCTAAGAGCCACCAGGGATAGAAGACATGGAAAGCCATGATCATCTACGTTCTGAAGGGACAGGGCACATAGAAGAAGAAGAGCAAACCAACTTAGAAGCGTCAACTTAAAACAGCCATGTTGGGAATGACGAAAATTATGCTGAAATATATACTTATTTCCCTGGATCTTTAACAACGTATGCAATACTTTTCTGTTGGCAATGGTAGGTAACATTGAAATTGTGACACCAAGGAAAGGGGTGAAGCAGTATGAGATGGTCCGTACTGCACATAACCACTTTGTGAACGTTATATGCACGAGGTACGGTACATCCAGGACCACCTGTCGCAAACCCTCCCGTTTCAGCTGGCCAACTTAAAGAAGTTCGCTATCACCGAGTTTTTTTTTGTTTTTTTTAATCATTTCACCCCGAGCAAGGCGGAAATGCCACTGATGTGCAGGGGGCTACATAAATGTAAAAAGATTAATTAGAAAAGAGTGAGGAGTACAAACTAGTTAGAACAATAGAAAGCTGAGAAAGCAGGTGCGGTGACAGATACATAGGTGGAGAGAAAGGGAAGGTTATACGGGGGTGGGGAGAGAGCTAGAGTCCAGTGGTTAGTAGATGAGTATTGACTTTGCATTTAAATTTCTGGAGGTTGTAGCCGTCAGGAAAGCAAGAATACGGGAGTGAGTTCCACAGGCTGGAAGTGCGAGAGAAGAAGCTGCAGGAGTAGAATTGTCGTCTGCATTTGGCTAACCTGACTGTGAATGGGTGGGACCCAGTTGCCAGTCTGGTTGCACGAGTAAACACCTGTTGAGGAGGCATCAGTGACTTAAGTTCGTTTGAGCAGAAGCCATGAAAGTATTTATAGAACAGACAAAGGGAGGCCACATTTCGACGATGGGGAAGTGGCTGCAGTCGAGCCGCCAGATCAGTACCGATCACATTACATACTCTCCTTTGGAACCTGTCAAGAACACTGAGGAGAACGGCAGGGGCACCTGACCATAAATGGCAGCAGTACTGGTTGGTTGACGATTAGTACCATGAACACTGTGAATATTTTCTTTTCATCAGTCATATTGAAAATTGCCGTGTTAATGCAATCGATATTTCGGAAATTGAAACGAGTATATTAGATCTTTCCGCTTAATATAACTCTGCAGTATTTTCCATTTATCGTCCGCTAAATGAGCGTTTTGAGATATTTTCTCACCCTGTATGTAGGTTCATAGCTTGAATGATGAGGGAAAAGCGCATTACTTTAATGAATTCTTTCAGAGTATACATTAATACTAAGCAGAAGTCTTAGAAGTGAACAAAAGCCCGACTAAGAGAAAATTGATTAAATATTTAAATCTCCTAAGAAGAAAGGATTCTATATTGTAATGCTCTTAGAAATGGTATAATTTGAATAAACGTAATTTTGTATAACCCAGGATTTTCCAAGTATTAAAATGATACAAGAACTGTTTACTCTTTGAAACTGGACATTTACACAATAACTGAGGATTACAAATGCTTCGCATTGCTAAAAACACGGACATAATAATATGTGTGTAACCCACATAGAAAGAAAAATATAAAAAAGACAAAAACTTAGTGAAAACAAATAACAAGTAAAGAGCATAAAAATAAAGACAGTGTCAAGAGGGGAAACTGAGAGATATTCAACAATAAGCAAAAAATAACAGGAAAACACTAAACGGGTTTCGACTGTCACTCTTCAGGGCCTGTTAAAAACAAGCCTGTATAGATGTGCGATGTTTAGAAAAGAGTGGAAAACTTAAAGAATATGTGTGTGTGTGTGTGTGTGAGAGAGAGAGAGAGAGAGAGAGAGAGAGAGAAAGAGTGAGAGATACTAATAACAAGATAATCAACAGGCAAAAAAAACTATTATCACACTCTTATTACAATAATGTTGGTTGGTTGGCTGATTTATTTAACCAACATATAAATCTTCATTAAGTCATTTTTAATGCTGAAAATCGTTTTTGATTTGTTTTATTTAGTTTAATTGTTTTATTGTTTTTAGGATTCATTGGGATTTTTTTTAAGGGCAGGGTCCCCAAGTTCTACTCTTGTTATTTAACCCATAACTGGAGGGAAGCAACGGACTAATACCTTTCCCAAAGGTACCAGTGCTTAAGTGAATGCAGGGTATTCAACTGGAATTCGAACTTGGCTCACCGATTTCTCTCTCCGAATCGATATCAACCGCACCACAACGCACATCCGTCCATAAACGCTTACAGCACCTGGTATTCCCGAGCGGTCACCCATCTAAGTACTGCCCAGGCTCAACGTTGCTTAAGTTCGGTGATCGAGCGAGAACCGGTGTATTCAACGTGATATGGCCGTAAGCACGGGCATCTGTCCATAAACGCTTACAGCACCTGGTATTCCCAAGCGGTCACCCATCTAAGTCCTGACCAGGCTCAACGTTGCTTAACTTCGGTAATCGAGTGAAAACCGGTGTATTCAACGTGATATGCCAGTAAGCACACACATCCGTCACTAAACGCTTACAGCAACTGCTATTCCCAAGCGGTCACCCAACTAAGTACTGACCAGACTCAACGTTGCTTAACTTCGGTGATCGAGCGAGAACAGGTATATTCAACATGATAGGCCATAAGACTTTTATGAGATGAAGTAAACATTCTGTATGCTTGTAAAAAAAGGGGGGCTGCCTGTTCGCAATGTATATTCCTTCTAGAAGTTTTAAATGATTATCAGACTGTGCTTTGCTGATTATCGTTAAGGAATCCCTGATAAATGCGCAGGCCGGATTATTTATCAAACATTCATCAATTGCAGAGCCTGACGCCATCACCAGTTCAAGCAAATTATTGCACCTGTCTTGACGAATCTTAGCTGGCGCATGCTGATCTATTTCGAGTTTCCAATCGTTGATTAATTCTTCCTACACTAACACTTATATTTATAAGTTGTTGAGCTTATATAACGTGAAAGAAGAATCTCCTCATAAATTCTTAAACGCAGTCTGAGGTGAAAATAAACTAGTATAAAATGAATGTTCTTAACTTTGTATGACGTACGGCTAAAAAGGGAGCGTGTCAGCGTTACAGAATTGCCTAAAAGTAGGCTCATGTAATCCCGCCTTTATCAGGTGCCTAGCATCTGTTAAAGCTTCCCGTGCAAAGTATGTAAACGAGTGATTGTTGATATATTTTATTGTACAATATTTAAGTCAAAACTTAGATTGTTTTCAGATATTCTTGGTTTTGATTTCTTATAAGAAAAAGACAGGCAATAATAACAAATATATTGATCAGATCAATCGACTACCAACAATGGGTGTAGTACATGCGACTCCTTGATTATATATTTGCCGTTGTTGCTTTTTTTTATACAGTTAGTAACAATTACCTCTGTGTCTATAAGATAGTATTAATAATTATCTTGAACATCATGATACTAGATTTCATATTTGCTTTATATATTTCTAAGTGCTTTATATTTTATTACTTATACAGAGATTTATATATTTAAGAGAGTTGTGTAATTTGCTTGAAGCATTAGGCATACTAAATGTATGAGTAGGTTTTGAAGGCTATCACGATGCGTTTAGTAAAATAAAGAAAGGTAAAGAAGGTGTTGGGTATTATGTATTTATTATTCATTAATATTTAGAGATCAAAATCTCATCTTTCGAATGGTAGGAGAGCTTGTTTCACATCCGTGCATTTGAAATAAGATTTAAAATGACGAATACACACACATACACACCCATAATTATATTTATTTACTTTAAACGTTATTTTAAATGCCTTCGTTTGTGTAGATACTCTGTTTATTTTAAAGGGTATTTATTTAATTTATTTTGTTTATCGAAATTCTCGAAAATACTTATTCAATATTTTAATATTTAATCATCCAATTTACGTCAAAATAGTGACTTTTTAAATATGGAAAACCTGCGCATTGTACACGAAATGCGTTTATATATATATATATATATATATATATATATATATATATATATATTCTGAAATTATAACATAAATATGTTATAATATCATTACAAAAGTAGCTATTTCGTTTCGACACTACTTGTGTCTTATCAATTGATGAGATTTATTTCAAGTTGAAGGGTTTTAAAAGGTTAAAAACAAGCCAAACCCCCTTAATCAGGGAGGCATTGTTGCGTCATCATGTTATAATTTCTGAATAAATATTATTAGCTCTACTTTGTATAGAATAGTGTTTCTTTGGATACGGAATATTATTCCATCCATACCTATCCTATACTTATATATATATATATATATAAGTCACTGGTGCCTCCTCAACAGGTGTTTTACTCGTGCAACCAGACTGGCAACTGGGTCCCACCCATTCACAGTTAGATTAGTCAAATGCAGACGACAATTCTACTCCTGCAGCTTCTTCTCTCGCACTTCCCGCCTATGGAACTCGCTCCCATATTCTTGCTTTCCTGACGGCTACAACCTCTAGAAGTTCAAATGCAAAGTCAATACTCATCTACTAACCACTGGACTCTAGCTCTCTCCCCACCCCCGTATAACCTTCTCTTCTCTCCACCTATGTATCTGTCATCGCACCTGCGTTCTCAGCTTTCTATTGCTCCTTTCTAACTAGTTTGTACTCCTCACTCTTTTTTAATTAATCTTTTTACAGTTATGTAGCCCCCAGCTCATTAGTGGCACTTCTGCCTTGCGAGGGGTGAAATGATTAAAAAATATATATATAGTGTGTGAGAGAGAGAGAATGGGGGAACAATGGAGAGAGAGAAAGATGGAGAGGGTGTGGATGGGATGCCCACAATATAGAAATATAGAAGAGGGGAGTGGGTGTTAAGAGTGAAAGGTGATGATCTTTCAGAGGAAGTAGTTCGCTGTTTTGGCCTAATTATTGGCTCTGCCTTGCAATACTAGCCATTAACAGCATTTCCGAAATATCTTCACTTCCGCCAGTAACGATACGAACAGAGCTTTGTAGTAAAGTCGAAAAGACTTCCTTGCTCTACAACAGAAAATAAAACTGCGATTTATCTTCAGATCAGGAAATGTGTAATTGTTGAAACAGCCGTCAACATTTAGGGATATGTAAATATAATTAGAATTCGTTCATATACTTACGTGACTGAGTTTGGATATTAATAAAAGCCAAAACACACTAATTATAACATAGGTTGAACAATAAGACAATATGAGAAATGGCTTAGAAAATTAAAACGGGACTACATCTTTAGGATGACCTATTGGCTTATGGTTGGGGTTCGTTGTCGTTCAAAGATGGCATTCCGGTACACTATTGTACAATATTTTGTCATAAATCGTATTCTTTAGTGTTTTAAATAAAACTGTTTTCAAAATGAATTACGAGCATACTTCTTATGACCTGATCGTATATCTTTGGTCTTAAATTTGTGACAGGCATAAGCATAAGACATGGAGAAATCTTTGTAGACGATATCTTTGCTGAAAAGAATACCGCTTTAAGCCAAATGGTAAGGATAGCATTTTCTATTCAATAACCAAATTGTTAGTGTTACTGTCCGTTGAAACTTATAAAATTAAAAGAGTTTTTGAAGAGACGGTAACACAAAACGTTGCTTAACAGTTTTATGTCAACACAAGATAAAATCGTCGCTGATGGTGGATGTTTTTGTGTTACCGTCCTTATAACCTCTCTGAAGATGGCTCAAGCTTAGAAGCAACTTAATAAAAAATTATCCAAATGTTGGAGAATTTTTGTCTTTATTTTCAACTGAAATTAAAGCCAAAAACGATGTTTAGAACAGATCATGATTAAACATAAACATTCATTGTCTCTTATATTTAACAGTATATATATATATATATATATATATATATGTGTGTGTGTGTGTGTGTGTGTGTGTGTGTGTGTGTGTGTGTGTGTGTATTGGGTGATATATATATATAACATGATTTCTTTGAAGATTATATGTATAGTCATCTGCAGACAGACCTGTTTCGCTCTCACACAGTTCATCAGTACGATTAGACATCCGATTGCTTCTAAACAGGATTGAAACCCAACCAAACTGACATCATTCGGTAATTCTAACACTATGCTAGAGACACTCGCTGGAGGAAGGTATATTTTAGCATGTTATATACACGATGTAAACACACGCCAGTAGCCGATAATGAACGATGAAAATGGCTACTGAATTGACTGAAAGCGCTTGGAACAATAAACACTACGGAAAGTTTTTATTCTCATTTACCTCCACCAAACAAATTAAAAAATTTCAGAATACTCGAAAAACTAACGTCTGTCATATTCAACAAATTATTCTTGAAATAACGGTTGCTGCCCATACATATATATATATGAAATGAATTGTTTGAACATTATTTTTTATCGGTACTCCTATTTAAGTAGATATTTTTTTAATATCGATAAAAAATAACATTCAAACAATTAATTTCAAATTGTCGGTTGTTTATAACCAAGTTTCGTTAAAATTCGTTAAAATATATATATATATATATATATATATATATATATATATATATATATCCGAGTTTGAATTCCAGTTGAATTCGTTGCATTCACTGATGCACAAATACCCTTGGGAAAGGTATTAATCAGTCTCTTTTCCTACTAGCTATGGGTTAAGTAGTGGGATAGATTAGGTTATGTAGCCTTGGTTGGCAACCAGTCTACAGAAAAGTAATGGCAAAATGCAGAAAGTAATGCCAAACTACTGCGAGAAAATTTTCCCCAGTCAGTCATGTCTCTTTCGAGACATGATCGCCCAAGCTTGATAATGTTTAGCGTCAAGGTTGTTGTTTTTTCAGTAGTTTTACTGATAAAATGTATTTTGACAAAGATTTTTTGTCGTAAAGTGCTCTATATCAGGGTGGAGATAAATCGCTGATACGTACAGAGGTTCTGTATCTTTAATTGAGCAGATTCATGCCGACTTTGAAGTTTCGTGAGGAGACTATTGTGATATTTTCACAGGGGAGATTGAGTTGAGAGTCCATATACGTCTATAGATGAGATTGCAAAATGAATATATTGCATTTGTTTTTCAAATCATCAACTATATTAACTTTAAATTTCAAAGTTATCATACGAATAAGGATTTTTTAAGGAAAATGGAAAATTTATTCCGACAATTTGAGATTTAAAAATATTTGCGAAACAACAAAATTTGTGATTTAATGTGGGGTGGCCAACATTATAATGTTTCGGTTGTTATAACCATCGTCAGGGCTTATATTTTTAGTAGTGTGAAGTTTTTGGAGTTACAGCCTGTGAATGAATTTAGAAATGTGATAAAAAGTTAAATTTTTTTTAGGCCGTTAGAAGGAATTTCAGAAAACTATGATGTCAGTCACGAATTATTGATAACGTTTTGATATTTGATATAGTCGTTGAGATGAAATTTAAATAGTTCGCTGACAGGCTTGCGTATTTTTTTTTTTTTTTAGTTGTATCTATGTTTTTTTAAATATTGCTGTAATTATTTATGTTTTGTTGATGTTTATGTGTTATGTTAATTTAGATAGATTTTATATGACATGTAGGGCTGGTATTATAGGAGGTGTGGAATAGAGTTAAAATATAGCGAAAGGCGAATTTGAAATTATTTTATTGGCAAAAATGAGAATGTAGTTAAAAATCCGGTGTCAAAGTAGAGCTTTTGTGCGCGGTTTAATTTAATTGTGTCTAATATAATATAACGGCGACGAATTAAAAAATTATGCGAGTGGTTTCTTTCTTTCTTTTATGTGCCCTGTTCCTTCAGGACGTATGCGATCATGGCTCTCCACATCTCCCTATCCCTGGTGGCTCTTATTGTGTTTGCTCCTGTTACACCTCGCAACCCCCGTTCCGTCATCCACCTGATCAGGTGGATGACGGTTCTCCAAGCCCTCCTTCCTCATTGCATGTCCCAGAAACTTCAGTTGTCTCTTCCTGATGCTCACTATTAATTTCCTTTTCGTTGTCATTCTTTCCAACACCTCATCGTTGCTCGCATGCTCAGTCCATGATATCCACAGCATCCTTCTGTACAACTACATTTCCGCTGCTTCCAGTTTTGTTCTCATTTTTGATGATATTGTCCAGCATTCACTGCCGTATTGAAGAACTGACATCACATCGCAATCCAGCACTCTTTTCTTTGTTTCTAGTCAAATTTTCCTGGGTCTTAGTACTTTACTCAGCTTCTGGAACGCGTCCTTTGCCATGCTAATTCACCTTCAGATCTCTGTGTCGCACTTTCCATCTCCTGTTAGAACACTTCCTATGTATTTGAATTTTTGTACTTGCTTGATTCTGGTATCCCCCACCTGTATTTGGCATTTTGGGTTGCACCTTTTGCTGATGGCCATGCATTCAGTTTTCTTAAAGTTTATTTGTAGTTCTTTTTCGTCGCTCTTCATCCTTACCTTTTTAACTATAAATTTTAATTAATTAGATTATTGATATGCGATAAAGTAAATTATATTTATGTCGTAAAATATGTGTTGTACGGTTGTTATTGTATTATATAATAGTAGATATTAGTGTAGTTAGTAGATTGACTTATATTTTATAGGTCAAGGTAAGGTTACTTTATGTTCTTTCAGTATTATTCTAGCTAGGTATGGAGATTAATTGGAAAAGCCCGGTCGTTGTTTGATAGTTTAGAAATTCGAAATAGCGGCAGCCTTCACGATTTTTCTTCGCTTGTCGTAGATTAAGGCTAACATTCTGGAGTTTTTAAATTAAATTAGCTAGCACATTGGTAGAGATACAATATTTTATGTCTCTTTGGTGTTCATATAGTTGTTTATTTAACAATATGTTTCACCCACATATTTCTGGAAACAATTTCCATATTCAATCGTGTATACTCCGGCCTCGGTGTGTATGACGGAATGTTTATTTTTGTTGCAAATAAAGTTCCTGATTGTAAGGAAGGAGTTGGTGACTGTTTTTATGCCTCGGTTGTTCAAATGATTTTCGATAATCGTAGTTGTTGAGGCATTGGGCAAAACAATATAACGATTAATTAGATTATTGTTGGCGAGGGGGCCATTGTGGTTGGCGGCATTGGAGTTTTTTTCACTTTCCTATTGCCGTAGACATAAGGATTTGTACGGCAATAGAAATTTCTAATGGATGCAGTCAGTTTCACGCCTATCCTAACGAGTAAAAATCACGAAAAACAGAGTCGATCTCCTAAAAGTATAGTAAACTTATATTACTTCTGATTCCATAATATATATATATATATATATATATATATATATGTCTACAAGAGAGAGAGAGAAAGAAAAAAAAGATAGTATATTCAATTCTCTACATAAGACTAAACTCTCGCCCGGTTCACACTCCACCC
Organism: Ascarosepion bandense; assembly: GCA_037127315.1. Classification (NCBI taxonomy): domain Eukaryota; kingdom Metazoa; phylum Mollusca; class Cephalopoda; order Sepiida; family Sepiidae; genus Ascarosepion; species Ascarosepion bandense. Next base: position 756,044 of record JBBBDQ010001003.1, on the reverse strand, counting down.
ACATTCATCCCTTGTTTCTTGTTCAGGTTGTGGTTTCCGGTTTTTCTTTTTTCTCTTTTCCAATCTTTTCACTCTCTTTTATTTTTTTATTTTTTCAATTGAAGTAGATAGACTAAACTATCGCCCGGTTCACACTCCACCCACATCTCTTGAACAGGTGAAGAGGCTTATCCCTTGTTTCCTGTTCAGGTTGTGGTTTCCGGTTTTTCTCTTTTCTCTTTTCCAATCTTTTCACTCTCTTTTATTTTTTTTATTTTTTCAATTGGAGTAGATAGACTAAACTATCGCCCGGTTCACACTCCACCCACATCTATTGAACAGGTGAAGAGGCTCATCCCTTGTTTTCTGTTCAGGTTGTGGTTTCCGGTTTTTCTCTTTTCTCTTTTCCAATCTTTTCACTCTTACGTAGCCCCCTGCGCATCAGTGGTTGTTTTCGCCTTGCTTGGGGTGATATGATTAAAAAAAAAAAAAAAGAAGTTTACAAAATGTAAATATTGCTCTTTTATTAAATCCATTAAATGTTAAATTTTCGATCGATTAATTTCAAAGTTGACAAGAGTTCATTTGTTGATTAATTAAATAATCGATACCATGAATAAACTGTCAAATCGATTTGTTGCGTGACAGAAATCAGTTTGCTAGGACCGATATAATTCCGTCATATCCTCATTTATTTTCCCTATGACTTTCTGCTTTTCACGTGTTTAAGTCAGCTTCTGCCTTACAAGTAAACGGCCTAAGCTCGCTTCATTAATTTCTAGAAAAATCGATATATTCATGTCTTTAATTTTGCCAGCTTTTGCATAGTCATTAGCGAGACCTGATGCAGAGTGAGCTTCTCTAATTCGACTCACATGTTTCTAAAACCAAACTGGATCAACAGATTCGATAATAAGTCTTGTGGCTTAATAGTATTATCTCTTATATTATACACAACTACCTGAACTACAATACACGACCATGTTTTATTTATAAATATTTTAAAATTCTTGAAGATGATTTTCAGCTCAACTAATAAAGTGTCTTAGTTTTTTTATTATCAAATATTTTTGAAAAGTATAATTATAAACTTCCCACCTGTGAAATTTCCTTCCATATACTTGCTTCCCCGACAGCTACAGTCTCCAGGAATTTAAATGTAAGGTCAATAGTCATCTCCTATCTCACTGTCATCCATTCTCTCAAGCACTTTTTCTCATATACTTCACCCCCCGTCCTCGGTATTTTCATCTGTCTATTATCCTCCTCCTATAACTAACCCCTCTTTCTCATCACTTTCCCCTATGTAACCCCCTGCGCAACAGTGGCAATAGAATGCCTTGCTTGGGGTGAAATGATTAAAAAAAAAATGAAAGATAAAAATACTATAGATTTATTTCGTTTTTAAAGCAGATAAAAAAAGTATGAGAAAATTAAGCATGACTTCAAATAGACAAAAACGGAAAACTTATAGACCCACAGTCATTATATAAACAGATATTAATAGACAAAAACGGAAAACTTATAGACAGACAGTCATTATATAAACAGATATTAATAGACAAAAACGGAAAACTTATAGACAGACAGTCATTATATAAACAAATATTAATAGAGAAAAACGCTGAAAAAATATTGCTTTTATTGGTCGGATTTCTGACATGTTAATACCTGTTTGATGACTGTAATGCCGAAATTATCCTCTTTATTTTTATTTATACTTAGTAAATATTGGCCTTTAGATTCGAGTCTAAAAGCATTTTCTTTCATTAGTGATAGGTAAATATTCATCATTTATATTTGAATTTATAAGCATGTACTTGGTTTGGACATCTCTAAATACTAGTCGTTTATGTTAAAGTCTTGTAAGACTTTATTTGGTAGATAGCCCATTTAGTAGGGGTGTCTGCCTCGTTCTCCAACTCTACAACTAATGCTGACAGCATATCGTGCACGCTTGCGATATATCAATTTGACATGATGATATATTTAATTTCTACCTGACTTATTTATTTGGCAGGCCTAGGGTTTTATAGTCTTGGCTGGCAACCAATCTACCGCAGAAAACATTGGCAACCTACTGCGGGATAATCTTCTGCCTAGTCAGTCATGTCTCTTTCGAGACATGATCGCCCAAGCGTGTATCAAATATGGCACTTAACTGACTAAATTTAATAAATGGAATTCTGATTAAGGCTTCTACTAGTCCTAAAGTGGGGGATCGTTTTTCTATTATTATGAAGTAATAAACTGATCCCCCACTAATTACTACGTAATAATATAATCTATCTCTTTTCCCTCTAGCTAAGAGTCAAATAACAGGACAGATTGGGTTCTATAGCCTTGACTGGTAACCAGTTTTTTCGCAGAAATCAATGACAACCTTCTGTCCAATCAGTCATGTCTCTTTCAAGACATGATCGCCCAAATTGTGTATCACCTATGGCACTTAACTGAATGACCGTCTCATTTATCTTACGTTCCCTTAATTTCTTTTATTCTTTATTTCACTTTCTTTTTATTTCTGTTTTTAGTTCATTCATTCTTTATTTCACTATCTCTCACTCCCTCTCTCTCTCTTAATATTTCCTCTTCTTTACTTTGCCACATCTAAGCTGCGTTTAAAAAATTACCTTAATTCATTCTCAATTAACTTCACTTCTTCTTTATCGCATCGTCTCTTTACTTCCCTCTCTCCTTACTTCTCTCTCTACTTCTCTCTCTCATTACTTCACGCTCCCCTCACTTTACTCCCTCTTTATTGCATCCTCTCTTTACTTCCCTCTCTCCTTACTTCTCTCTCTCATTACTTCTCTCTCATTACTTCACGCTCCCCTCACTTTACTCCCTCTTTATTGCATCCTCTCTTTACTTCCCTATCTCTTTACTTCCCTCTCTCATTACTTCCCTCTCTCCTTACTTCCCTCTCTCCTTACTTCCCTCTCTCCTTACTTCACACTCCCCTCACTTTACTCCCTCTTTATTGCATCCTCTCTTTACTTCCCTATCTCTTTACTTCCCTCACTCCTTACTTCTCTCTCTCATTACTTCACGCTCCCCTCACTTTACTCCCTCTTTATTGCATCCTCTCTTTACTTCCCTATCTCTTTACTTCCCTCTCTCATTACTTCCCTCTCTCATTACTTCACACTCCCGTCACATTACTCCCCCTTTATTGCATCCTCTCTTTACTTCCCTCTCTCCTTACTTCTCTCTCTCTCATTACTTCTCTCTCTCATTACTTCACGCTCCCCTCACATTACTCCATCTTTATTGCATCCTCTCTTTACTTCCCTATCTCTTTACTTCCCTCTCTCATTACTTCACGCTCCCCTCACTTTACTCCCTCTTTATTGCATCCTCTCTTTACTTCCCTATCTCTTTACTTCCCTCTCTCCTTACTTCTCTCTCTCATTACTTCACGCTCCCCTCACTTTACTCCCTCTTTATTGCATCCTCTCTTTACTTCCCTATCTCTTTACTTCCCTCTCTCATTACTTCCCTCTCTCATTACTTCACGCTCCCCTCACTTTACTCCCCCTTTATTGCATCCTCTCTTTACTTCCCTATCTCTTTACTTCCCTCTCTCCTTACTTCTCTCTCTCATTACTTCTCTCTCTCATTACTTCACGTCCCCTCACATTACTCCTTCTTTATTGCATCCTCTCTTTACTTCCCTATCTCTTTACTTCCCTCTCTCATTACTTCCCTCTCTCATTACTTCACGCTCCCGTTACTTTACTCCCTCTTTATTGCATCCTCTCTTTACTTCCCTATCTCTTTACTTCCCTCTCTCCTTACTTCCCTCTGTCATTAATTCACGCTCCCCTCACATTACTCCCTCTTTATTGCATCCTCTCTTTACTTCCCTATCTCTTTACATCCCTCTCTCCTTACTTCCCTCTCTCCTTACTTCACGCTCCCCTCACTTTACTCCCTCTTTATTGCATCCTCTCTTTACTTCCCTATCTCTTTATTTCCCTCTCTCATTATTTCCCTCTCTCATTACTTCACGCTCACCTCACTTTACTACCTCTTTAATGCATCCTCTCTTTACTTCCCTATCACTTTACTTCCCTCTCTTCTTACTTCCCTCTCTCATTACTTCACACTCCCCTCACTTTACTCCCTCTTTATTGCATCCTCTCTTTTCTTCACTCTCTCCTTACTTCCCTCTCTCCTTACTTCCCTCTCTCATTACTTCCCTCTCTCATTACTTCACGCTCCCCTTACTTTACTCCCTCTTTATTGCATCCTCACTTTACTTCCCTATCTCTTTACTTCTCTCTCTCCTTACTTCCCTCTCTCCTTACTTCACGCTCATCCTCACATTATTCCCTCTTTATTGCATCCTCTCTTTACTTCCCTATCTCTTTACTTCCCTCTCTCCTTATTTCCCTTTCTCATTACTTCACACTCCCCTCACTTTACTCCCTCTTTATTGCATCCTCTCTTTACTTCCCTATCTCTTTACTTCCCTCTCTCCTTACTTCCCACTCTCCTTACTTTCCTCTCTCCTTACTTCCCTCTCTCCTTACTTCACGCTCCCCTCACTTTACTCCCTCTTTATTGCATCCTCTCTTTACTTCCCTATCTCTTTACTTCCCTCTCTCATTACTTCCCTCTCTCATTACTTCACGCTCCCCTCACTTTACTCCCCCTTTATTGCATCCTCTCTTTACTTCCCTATCACTTTACTTCCCTCTCTCATTACTTCCCTCTCTCATTACTTCACGCTCCCCTCACTTTACTCCCTCTTTATTGCATCTTCTCTTTACTTCCCTATCTCTTTACTTCCCTCTCTCATTACTTCCCTCTCTCATTACTTCACGCTCCCCTCACTTTACTCCCCCTTTATTGCATCCTCTCTTTACTTCCCTATCACTTTACTTCCCTCTCTCATTACTTCCCTCTCTCATTACTTCACGCTCCCCTCACTTTACTCCCTCTTTATTGCATCCTCTCTTTACTTCCCTATCTCTTTACTTCCCTCTCTCCTTATTTCCCTCTCTCCTTACTTCCCTCTCTCCTTACTTCACGCTCCCCTCACTTTACTCCCTCTTTATTGCATCCTCTCTTTACTTCCCTATCTCTTTACTTCCCTCTCTCATTACTTCCCTCTCTCATTACTTCACGCTCCCCTCACTTTACTCCCTCTTTATTGCATCCTCTCTTTACTTCCCTATCACTTTACTTCCCTCTCTCCTTACTTCCCTCTCTCATTACTTCACACTCCCCTCACTTTACTCCCTCTTTATTGCATCCTCTCTTTACTACACTCTCTCCTTACTTCCCTCTCTCCTTACTTCCCTCTCTCATTACTTCACGCTCCCCTCACTTTACTCCCTCTTTATTGCATCCTCTCTTTACTTCACTCTCTCCTTACTTCCCTCTCTCATTACTTCCCTCTCTCATTACTTCACGCTTCCCTTACTTTACTCCCTCTTTATTGCATCCTCACTTTACTTCCCTATCTCTTTACTTCCCTCTCTCCTTACTTCCCTCTCTCCTTACTTCACGCTCCCCTCACTTTACTCCCTCTTTATTGCATCCTCTCTTTACTTCCCTATCTCTTTACTTCCCTCTCTCCTTACTTCCCTCTCTCATTACTTCACACTCCCCTCACTTTACTCCCTCTTTATTGCATCCTCTCTTTACTTCCCTATCTCTTTACTTCCCTCTCTCATTACTTCCCTCTCTCCTTACTTCCCTCTCTCCTTACTTCACGCTCCCCTCACTTTACTCCCTCTTTAATGCATCCTCTCTTTACTTCCCTATCTCTTTACTTCCCTCTCTCATTACTTCCCTCTCTCATTACTTCACGCTCCCCTCACTTTACTCCCCCTTTATTGCATCCTCTCTTTACTTCCCTATCACTTTACTTCCCTCTCTCCTTACTTCCCTCTCTCATTACTTCACGCTCCCCTCACTTTACTCCCCCTTTATTGCATCCTTTCTTTACTTCCCTATCTCTTTACTTCCCTCTCTCATTACTTCCCTCTCCCATTATTTCACGCTCCCCTCACTTTACTCCCTCTTTATTGCATCCTCTCTTTACTTCCCTATCTCTTTGCTTCCCTCTCTCCTTACTTCCCTCTCTCATTACTTCACACTCCCCTCACTTTACTCCCCCTTTATTGCATCCTCTCTTTACTTCCCTATCTCTTTGCTTCCCTCTCTCCTTACTTCCCTCTCTCCTTACTTCCCTCTCTCCTTACTTCACACTCCCCTTACTTTACTCCCTCTTTATTGCATCCTCTCTTTACTTCCCTATCTCTTTACTTCCCTCTCTCCTTACTTCCCTCTCTCATTACTTCACACTCCCCTCACTTTACTCCCCCTTTATCTCATCCTCTCTTTACTTCCCTATCTCTTTACTTCCCTCTCTCATTACTTCCCTCTCCCATTACTTCACGCTCCCCTCGCTTTACTCCCTCTTTATTGCATCCTCTCTTTCCTTCACTCTCTCCTTACTTCCCTCTCTGTTTACTTAACGCTCCCATCAATTTACTCCCTCTTTATTGTGTCATCTCTTTACATCACTCTCTCCTTAATTCACTCTTCATTTACACTTCCCTATCTTTGTTTCACTCTCTCCTCATTTCCTTCTCTCTTTGCTTCACACACTCTGTACTTCTCTCTCTCTTTACTTCACTCTCCCTAATTCACTCCCTATTTACGTTACCCTCTCTGTGTTTTACTCTCTCCTCATTTCTTTCTCTCCTGGCTTCACACTCTCTTTACTTCCCTTTCTATATCTTTATTTTACTCTCTCTTTTCTTTACTCTCTCTCTCTCTCTCTCTCTCTCTCTTTTAAAAACCTCAATCAGAAACGAAGTGAGATTTTCTCTTTATTTTCTGAACTCACAATTTTGATCATTTAAGGTCGAATGATGCGACCAACCAAAAAATTCACGCAAACACTTAATTGGCTCCCATTGATCTAAAATCGCTTCTCAATATTCATTTTATCAATATGCCTCTCTCTCTCTTTCTTCCTCCTCTCAATCATAATTTCTTTTTCTTTTTCTTCTTTTTCTTCTTATTACTTTCTCTTTCTCTCTCTCTCTCTCTCTCTCTCTCTCTCTCTCGTTTAGTTTTCTTTAAAATGTCCTTTTTTTCTTCTTTTTTTATTTTTTTCCTTTCTCTTCCCCTTCCTCATTCTCCCTGTCGCTTTCTTTCTCTTCTTTCTCTTTCCATCTTTCTTTTATTTCACACGTTCGGTCTCTCTCTCTCTCTCTCTCTCCCACCTCTCTCTCTCTCTCTCTCTCTCTCTCTCTCTCTCTCTCTCGCTTCGTAATCACCTCCTAACCATATTTCTTTCTTAATCATGTTTCACTCGCTCTCTCTCTCTCTCTCTTTTTCTTCCTGTTTCTTTATTTCTGTTCATATCTTTTCCTTCTTCTCCCACTCGCTCTTTCCTTTTCTTTCGTTTTCTCTTACTTTATCATTCGATATTTCTCCCTGTCCATTTTTATTTTCGTATATTTATTTTCCCTTCACTTTCTCTGTCTTCGTTTTGCCTCTTATTTTCTCTTATTATTTTCTCTTTTTTTCCTTCCGAATGCAACACAAATACTAAATTCAATAAAAGACATCCAATAATTAAATGACTCCGTATTTCACTCCTTTTCATTTTTACTTTTACGTCTGTTCGTCTTTTATAATTTGCTTTTCTTTTATTTCTTGTTTCCTAAAACAATCATGAAAAGGCCTTACACAACATTCGATAATTACACTGGCTAGATTTTCGATCTCTCCATCTGACCACTGTCCACATCGACACCATCAAAAGACCCACAATTCACCTCTTCTACTTGGCATCGGTGTCCAATATCTCTTTCCCGAAATCACTTTTTTAAAGTATCAAATCTTCCTCTGACTTGCAAGAAATCACCCTGGTGCAAAATAATTGAAACAAAACGAATCATGCCTTTCTAAAATCTTTCACGCTTGATGTCATCTCTTGGCCTTGTTTCTCTCTTCCGACCGCATTTTGGACTGATCGATCCAGCTTGTTCCTTCGCTTTGATGACTTGAATGACAATATGCTTGTGCAGGGCTACAATTTTTTTACGCGCCCCTGGAGTAATACCCATCGCAGACAATGTCCGTAAGATAAATAATCGACATTCGAGATAATAGTGTCATAGCGTGATAGAAATCTGGTGCAATCACGAATGACGCAATATTTTCCAAGGCCAAAAAAATCCATTGTTAACAAGTGTTTGTTTAATGTTGTGTAATTCTTTAAATAATATGGATTTGGAAGAATATATCATTAATGTGCGTTGAATTAAGTTTTTTATAACAGCTAACTTATATCATTGGGGGCATTCACTATTATAATTAAGAAAACACGAGTTTATGCTAGTTGGTTTCCTATATAGAGAAGTAGTAAATCTATGTGTGCTAGAATCAATATCGGTACCGCCAATTTTTCGCTGGAAAAAGCAGCATAGTCTGAAGGAAAAGGCCTCAAACTAAATAAAAAAAAAGTTTTCTCGGCAAAATGTTTATGCTATCATGAAGAGGATAGATCAAAGTATTTTTTAATTATTTTTACAATTGTTTTAAATTGTTTTAACAGGTTTTAACAGGTTTTAACAGGCTCATTTAGTAAAAGAAAATGTTTTTCTCTCGTCAGTACAAGCGATAAATTGACGCTAGATTTTATTACGTCAAAACGTAATATTACAAAAAGGCATTTTTTGACTGTGAAAGACACATTAATTTGGAAATTCTTGCAAAAATCAAATAATCGTATGATTTTGATGAAAATTTCAGGACTTATTCATAATTGACTGAAATCAGTTTCGGAATAATTATTTTTAGAAAATATTGGTAAAAACATTTTTTATAAATATGTTACCCCCGCACCAATTAATTTCCAGAAATGTCGAAAAATGCGACTAGGTCTCAACATATAGATAGTTTTAATTAAATTCAGGAGTCATCGGGGATGCAAATCAACTATCTTTTTTTCTTCAAAACCTGCCACTTTTTAGAAAATCTGCTCCGAATTAGTAAAACAAAAATGCAATAAAACTATGCCATTTTTTATTTGGATAAACTTTTAATTGCTTTTATAAACATAAATTAAAAATATATCATAATCTGAATAGAAAAAAAAATTTCCGTATTTTTATTATTTTATTTTTTCTAAAAGTTTCATAATTTCCCACTCATAGGTCTCTCAGATTTTTTTTAATTAATGTGTGGCAAACATATTTATTAATCGAAAAATTTAAACACTTACTCTTAAAAGGGGTGCTCCTTTTTTGTAAAATAATTAAAACATTTTAATTTTCTGCGTGTTGATTTCCAATTTTTTTGTTTGTAGGGGTGGCCGTGGCCGTAAAAGGTCACGTCATTCAAGGGTTGTCGTCCCTTACATGAAAAAAAAATTCGTATATAAACCTTTTTACACTTCGTCATCCATACTTTGGCCATCTGCTGTAAATCATTAATCATGGCCTCCTGATAGGTGTTGACAGCTGAAGATAACAAAGCTACCATAACTGAGAAATGCTTTTTGAAAAACATTTTCAAATAGTAAGCAAATAATTCTTGTTTCAAGTCAACCTAAAGTAAGTTTAAATTGGTAATTTGAAGAAAATAATGTGTCAGTGAGGTGTATTTTATTTTTGTAAAATTTTTTCAAACCGAGAATTGGCTTCTGTTTACAATCGATGAAAAATGGCAGAAATTAGGGATTTTTAAAAAATTTTTAAAACAATTTTATTCCGATCAATATAATTTCGGTTTAAAATACACCAGGGTATTTTGCTTACTAAAATTAGTAAATTTAATCCGTTGGCTTTCAATTAAAGCTAATTTTAAAGCTTGAAGATAACTTATTTATTTTTAAAATTTAAATTTAAATTTAGATATAGAAAAATGAGTGGAGGTACCTAAATAAATACATCCAGGAAATGAATTTTATTTATTAATATTAAGTTATAATGTAAACTTGAGGACGTAGTAACTTCCAAATTTGTTTTTAAGTTGTGTAATTGGATCAGTATTTTTAGGTAAAATGAAAATGTCATCTGTGTATCTTACATATATAGAGGGTTCATTATTGTCATTAATTATTTTATTTTCTAAATGTACCATATAATAATTAGAAAAGAGGGGACCTAAAGGAGATCCCATCGCAATACCATCGATTTGAGTATAAATATTACTTAGGGGGTCATGAAAAGGTACTTGAGTAGTGATTTTTTTCTTACTCCCTGAAAATAGATTCATATTATCACTTCAAATTACCTAACCTGAGGAAAAAATAAAATTGATTGCACCCTGTCACTCCAGTGGGTCTAAAACTGACAGTATGGTGAAAGAAGGAAATTCAGGCAGTTGTTCTAATTAATTTGCACAGTGGTATACATGTGATACTGTTCACCTGCCTCTAATCTGAATAGACTATGAATATTGTAATACGTTCAGTTCTTACTAGAGACTTTAACCTTGAAGCCTTGTGCCAGATTCTTCTTCTTCTATGCGATATGTCTCTTCAGAACGTAGGCGATCATGAGCCTTCCATTCCCCTATCCCTTCTGGCTCTTAACACCTTGTCTCTTTTTATTTCTCCCAAACCCTGATCTGCCATCTACTTGCTTAAAAATGTCACGTATCGCTTTCCCCTGTTTCTCTTTCAGTATATCCTTCCTGTGAGTATCAGATTCTCCAAGCCCTCCTTCCTCATTATGTGTTCCAGAAACCTCAGCTGTCTCTTCCTGGTGCTAAGTATAAGTTTCTTTTTCGTTTTCATTTTCTCCAAAGCCTCGTCATTGCTCACATGTTCTGTTGATGGTTTGCTCAGCAGCCTTCTACAGAACCAGATTTCAGTTGCTTCAAGTCTCTCCTCTATCTTTGACGAGCATGGCCAGCAGTCACTGTCATATAGGAGAGCAGATATCACGTAACAGTCGAGTACTCTTTTCTCTATTTCCAACGAAATTTTCCCGACTCTTACTACTCTTCTTAGCTTTTGGAATGCGTCTTTGAGCAGGCCAATACGCTTTCGGATCTCAGTGTCGAACTTTCCGTCCTCTGTACCAGCTTGTATCGTCGACATATAGTTGACATTTTGGGCTAAGCTAATAAAGTATCTCCTTTCTGCCTTATATTAATTATCTACCAATTATCTACCTAAGAACATTTTGAGAATCATGGGCATGACGATAAACTGCATCCGGCAGCAAGCCCTCTGATTTGGAGTTTGTGAGGAGCATGGAACTACCTCTTAATTGCTATTGTTGCCAGGTTCACCCTGATCCGAAGTTTCAAAAACTTCTTCTGTCCGATATTTAACATATCCCAAATTATTTTATTACCCCTTAAAACGGAAAAAGATTTCCTCACAAGTATAAGATGTGAACTACTACCACACAAAAACAAGAAGACGACTTGCCTTAGGACGGTCGAGAGACCAGAAACACGTGTCAGTCAGTTAAGTGCCACCCGTGAAACACGCTTGGGCGATCATGTCTCGAAAGAGACATGACTGACTGGGCAGAAGATTATCCCGCAGTAAGTTGCCATTGCTTTCTGCGGTAGACTGGTTGCTAGTCAAGGCTATAGAACCCAATCTGTCCTGTTATTTAACCCATAACTGGAAGGAATAGGCGGATTAATACCTTTTCCAAGGGTATTTGGGAATGCAATGAATTCAGTAGGAATTCGAACTCTGCCGATATCCAATGCACCACAACGTACATCCCTGTAGCGAATAAAAAATAAAAGAATAAAAAATAGAATATATTTTCTATATTTTCTAAAAGAACAATTGTGGTTTATCTTTTTATTATATATATATATATATATATATATATATATATATATATATATAATAAAAAGATAAACCACAATTGTTATATATATATATATATATATATCTAAACACAAACTTATAACTATACTCGTTTCTAAAAACCCTCCGTGCATCTACGTGGAAGGAAAAAAAATGGTTGTAAAAAAAGAAAGAGCTGAGCACATGAACATCAGCCAAAGGGATTCAGACCGAGTCAGCACGTCACGTAGCCCAAAGAAAAAACCCGAGACGAGTAATCACCTAACAAAAAAGCGCTCAATACTTAAGCAGAGCAGAATAATTAAAGTAAACCGAGTGAGCCAAGAAACCTACCAAGGTTTTATCTAAGCGGATCATCGTTCCCTGACGATCCGCTTAGGTGAATCGTTGGTAGGTTTGTTAGCTTGCTAGGTTTACCTTACTTATATATATATATATATATATATATATATATATATATATATATATATCAGGAAACAAAGTTAGATATTCTTACAAATATATTTTCGCGGCTGGTTGACTACGTGAATGAATTTGGTCTGACGAGAGGTGGAGCAAGCCGCGCAATATATTTATTTACCAATAAATTTGTAAAAAATATCTCACTTTTGTATCCTGATTATAATACACTGTTAAATTTTAAAATAAAATTTGACATTGAGTTTTTTTTTGTTTTTTTTTTTGGAGTTTGTCTCTATTGGAATTTACCTTACTAAATATCAAGTATTCTACTTCATATATATATATATATATATATATATATATATATATATATATATATATATATATATTGACGGTAAACATTCCATGGTAATAAAAATTTCCTATATAAATATTCTAAGTGGATCCTAATAATATAATATTAAAAATGATAAAATATTAAAAATGATCCAGAAAAAGATCTCAGTGTATTTAACTACATAACAAGTATTTATTAAATAACAAATTTAGAATCACTTCGTCTGAGGAATAGTCTATTTCGGCAGACGAAGATGACTGTCGTCTGTTTTGTTAACCCCTGTGTGGACTGAGTTTCTGTAAAAAGTACAACTTCATCAGACGAAAGGCAAGAAGATAAGGTTCTGACATTGTGTGCCTTCTTTATCAGCCTATGATTCACCGGAACCACAGATGGCTTTCTTCTCTCTCCGGTCATCCGAAACGTTCAATAGCGCAGCCGATCGATGAATTAGTCTTCTCAACTCCTGGCCTGCACTGACCCCACGTTGTGACTAGTTTGATCGCGGACAGACCAAGATTCGTCGTCAGTATCTCCGCTGCCGCACGTACAGAATAAACAAAAATAAATTCTAGTAGAAGACTGAAGAATAAAAACAAATATCACGATTTATCTCGAGTATAATATGCCACACATGATAAGGGTTGGCTGATCTAAACTTATTTATAAATGGAACTTTGTCTGTGTGTGTGTGTGTGTGTGTGTGTGTGTGTGTGTGTGTGTGTGTGTGTGTCAGTTACCTATAGACTCCGAAACGGCTGAACCGATTTTCTTGAAAATTTACACAGTTGTACTATAAGCGTCTGCGAGTGTTCTTAGCTTGGTTTTGTGTCGAGATACCCCCAATTATCGAAAATCGATAATCGAAAAAATCGGATTATAGAAGGCGTGTCCCGATTTTAATCAAATTTGATACACTCATAGACAAAGACATAAGAAACGATATTCAGAAGTTTCAAGGTTGCAGTTCTTACAATAGTGCAGAACATTTGATATCGATACCAGGAAATCAAAATTTGACTTACACTCATTGATTTTTCTTTCAGTCTACAGTTTCGCTTTAACTGGAAACAACTATTGCTTTTTAGTGTTTCGTTCAAAATGTCTGAGCTCCAGGACCATGGATTAGTTTTAAAACTTTCATTACACCCGAGCAACGCCGGGCTATACTGCTAGTGTATATATAAAGAAGTTTGTTTAGTTGATTTTGTTTTTTGTTTTTTGTTTGTTTTTGTTTTTTGTTTTTTTTGTTTTGTTGTAAATCTGGCTCAAGGATGATGTCAATGTACGCTTAGTTAATTAGTCAAGTGCAGATTTTGGGTGTTTTTGTATCGAAGTCTCTGTCCGTTCTTTTTGCCCAAATCTCGGATCTCAGATCTCTCGTCTCTGGTCTTTTATCTCCTATTCTCTTAATTCGTTTCTCGCATTCGTTTTTATTGGTGTCGGACAAAAACTGGTGTGAAGGTATAAGGCAGTTGGGGAATTGATATTTTATTTATTGTAAATGAAAATAGAATGGTTCTTTTGTTAATACTGCACAATAACATTCGCATCAAATGAATTTATATATATTTAATAATTACCTATATTGTAGTTTCATCAATAAAAGAATGAAGAAAATTTAGGGTGATTCGGACGAGTTCACCTTTGCTTCTTTGCCTTGTAAAATTTTGCAAAGTAATAATAACAAGACAACCACTCTATTTTCATTTAGAATTATCCACTTGGCAATAAATACTAAAAATAGTATGAAATACATAATCTCTTTTAAAAAAACAGGAGTGGCCTAATAATTATGGCTGGTAGTGTATATATATATAGAGAAAGGGAAATAGAAAAAGAGAGAGTAAATGAGAGAGTCTCATCGATTTCTACGTATGAGGGCTGAACAGTTACATATAAATTATATTGCTTAAACACTCAGTAACTTCATAGCTTCAACTGAATTTTCTCTGTTTCATGTTGAAGCTTTGTGTTGGACTGCGAATTATGTACACTGAAAGAAGTGAATAATGCTGAAAAATAAATAGTTATAGAATAAAATAACCTTTTTTTAATCATCACCCACTACGTAAAGAAATAAACCAGGGGTTACTGAGTGTCACCAGGGGTTACTGAGTGTCACCAGGGGTTACTGAGTGTCACCAGGTGTTACTGGGTGTGAGAAAATATGAGAAAAATACATTATCAAGGAGATGAAACAATAAAATAACAGGAACTTAGAAGACAGACGCGGATTGACATTGATCCTCAAAAATTTAAATGCAAATTAAATTTGACTGGGAAGAAAGAAGCCGAAAGATTGTCTTAGAAACGAGAAGTGCCAGAGAAGAAACGCTTGACATAGAACCTACATTTATATCTAGCAATTTCAACTGTAAAATTATGAGACCAAACTATCAATCTATTCTTCTTTTATGCATCGTGTTTCTTCAGAACATAGACGATCACGGCCAGCCACATTTTCCTATTCCTTGTAGCTCTTAATACTTTTTGTCTTGGTATTTCCACCCAATTCCCGCTCTGCCATCTATTTGCTTTGTTTCCACCTGTCTTTCTTTCCATTTATCCGTTCTGTGAGTATTAGATTCTTCAAGCCTACCTTCTTCATTGCGTGTCCCAGAAACATCAGCTGTTTCTTCTTCTTGATATTAAAGATAAGTTTTCTTTTCGTTTCCATTTACTCCAAAACCACGTCATTGCCACTGAGGAGACCTCAGTAGAACAATTATCATTAATTATAGAAAAGGGAAACAGGAATTCCGTTAAGACGGTGAGAAGTGTCTGAAACTGTGATGCCAGGTCAGGAACGATAAAACAGCAGATTTTTCTTTGGATTTTATCAAGAATCTCTAAATATGTAGCAAAAGCAGCAGACCAGATTGGGCAGCAATATTCAATACGTGAAACATCGAGTTTGTATTTTTATCATTAGACGTACCCTTGAACACTTATACACACACACTCTCACTTTCTCTCTCTCTTTCTTCTTTCATATATATATATATATATATATATATATATATATATAGTGACACGCATAAGTATTGGATACATGTTATTTTCTGTTATTAGTACTCTCAATTGGCCAAATCAGTGTCCTGACTTGAACCCAATTTGTAGAATACTTACAAGGTGAAATTTCATAAGCGGAATCCACAGAATACCAAGCAATTAGAGGAATTATGCAAGGAAGAATGGGGTAAAGTAACGGTGGATCATTGTGGAAAACTTGTGGCCAACTATAGAAAGCGACTGGAAGCAGTGAAACAAAACGGAGGCTACGCAACAAAATATTAAATTGACGTATCCAATACTTTTGCATAGGGTAATTTTAAACTTTGATAAAAAAAATGGATTCAACAATGAGTTTTTAAATTTCCTTCCACATACAACTAAAACAACTTTACGAAATATTACTTCCCAAATACCAGGCAAAATAGCGAACATAAACTAGAGTTACAACATAAAATAACACGTATTCAATACTTATGCGTGTCACTGTATA